>JAOTRQ010085518.1:0-11165 GCA_028565875.1 Hoplisoma paleatum
TAAAACATACTTACTACCAGTAATAAAACATATTACAAATAATGAATAATAATGTGACTAATACAATTTCATATATTCATATACATACTTGTTGTAATACAATTTTTTCACCACAGAAACAATAAAGCAAAGCAAGCAATCGAATAGATTTAATTTCTTGTTTATTTATTTATGCATACCCCAGCTTGGTTTAAAACTGTGGTCAGTGTGCAGGGTCACCGGAGCAGACAGGGTGAAAGATCTTGCTCAGCATACCAATATATATGTAACTGCTTCATCAAAACATTTGGTCTCGATATTAGTCAGCATGTGGGTTTGAAATTCAGTGTTCAGCATACAGTGTTTGCCAGCTAATGCATACGAATCTCAGAAGCTTGACTGGTCCTGTAATGCCTGGATAATCCCAAAATCCTGGAACTGGGTATCCAGAGATTTGCAGTACAAATACAAAGTTTTGATTTTTTGGAGTTAAAAACGATCCTAGTTTCCTTTTACCTTTTGTTATTTGTCAGAAAACTCAAAGAAAGCTAAGTGATGCCGATTACTTCTCATAGATCATGCTTTGCCACTTTTAATAATTGTTTCTGCTTGTTGGCCTGAAATAATTGTTAATGACTGACCTTAACCTTAAAAGAAAATTTGCAGGCATTGTTTCTAAAAGTGTAAAAAAGAAAATGTTCAAATGTCACAATGCTTATATATGGTTCCCTTTTTTAGGGTCTAAGTTACTGAACTAGTCTCTAGTAATCTTTCCACCCTCAATTGCTTTGACAGTATTCAGTCACAGTTTGTTTATTAGGATCTGAAAACTTGTGGTTAAGTTCATGACAGACACTCAGTAATTATTCATTACACAAGTTTATCAGTTACAATTACACCATTCACACCAACCTGGCTGCATGCTCTGGAAGAAAACCAGAGAACCCGGAGTATACCAAGACACAGGAAGCTTTACCGGGGAATCGAACTCTATACATTACAAAACTGTTTGTTACTTTGTGTCTGCTAATCAACAAAATTGCCTTGTTCTGCTTTCGGCTGTTTCCATAATTGGTCAACATAGTGAATCATTCAGCTTCTTCTTCCCTGTCATGAAACACGTAGTGTAGCCCCACCTTCACTTACAGTCATACATATCCTGCACCACCCCCACAAATGTTTTCATGCCCGCCACAATACAGTGGTACGTCAATGTGGCTCTCAGCCTCTCATCCTCTTCACAGCTGCAGAATAAATGCAAAATAATGACACATCCTTTTAGCCAGTTTCTCGTGTCTGTGCTTGGCTCCAATTTTTCTGTTCAGTTGTTTATGTTGTAAACAAATATTTGTGTATTGTAGCCTTAGCTTAGTTCCTGTTGATTTTTGTGCTTATGTGTTGTTGTGTTTGGTTCTGCTTCATCTTGTATCTGTATATAAACCTTGTCTAAAGCATATGTGTCTGCCTTTCATCCTCACATGTGGTTGTGACACATGTTTATTAGTAATGGATATCCACACCAGCATCTTAGAAAAAAGATTAAAAGACTAGCTAAAGGCTAGATTGTAATAAAACGTAACATTTGTAGTTCTTTATTCTGTGCTGATCTTCTTCATGCATTTTCCATTCAGATGGTGACCTCTATGCTGCAGCTCCACTTTACAGTGATGGTTCTTCACTGCAGTTCCGTAGAAAAGATGGAGAACAAATCAAATTGTGGATGCATGATTCATGGATAACAGGTATGTGCACAAACAGTACTAATCCACTTGCAGACATCACACCAATGGCACACTGAAGGTTCCATTCCAAAACCAATGTATGTTTTCTAATAAGAGGATGCACCACTTGTTGCTAAGAAATTAATAAGTCTGTCCATCCAATAGCTTAAGTCACCAAAGCAGAGACTCTTTGATTAAATTAAGAAACTTTGTAAAATACTTTTCCTTGCCATGGAAATGACATATAATCATGTTGTTAAACAAACAACTAAACAAGTAGCTTCAGACCATTATTGTATGTACAGAGTTGTAAATACGATGTTATTAAATAACGATACAGTTGTGTGGCCAGTAAGTTCTGAATTTCAGCATCATACAATACAAAGCACTTGGTTTTCTTGCTTTAGACATTTGTTGTTTAGTTTTACTAGGAAAAGGCAAAGCTAGCTGTTGTAAGAAGGACTAAATAGATTGATGTAGATGTGATATATATAGATTGCAGTTTTGTCTTTGAGTCTTTCTTGTAAATGCCTATTTGCTTTTCCAATTTTTGTAGTTGACCGCATGCAGCTTTAAAAATGGCTAATTAGCAGAAGTGATATCTGATTTGGAAATCCAAAAATAACCTGTCATTACTTTGTTTGTCCTCAGAGCCCACTTTCATTTCAGCCTTCGTAGAAAGAAGATACGATGAACCCACAAATGAAAAAATATATGTTTTGTTTCGAGAGAAAAACTCAGACAATAGCCCTGAAGCTGATCCCTGGATCTCAAGAGTTGCCAGAGTATGCAAGGTACTGTATTGTAATGTTTGCTCTTCAATAGGTGCATGTAAATACAGGCAAATATGTGCTGAGATGGCTCATTTTAATATGACATCAAGATCCATGGGCAGTATAATAATTCTAATTATAGCAGCCTCCACTAATCTACAAAAGCTTTTTGACCTATATTTTGGAACAAACTTTGGACCACTTTATTGGTTACACTTTTCATACTTCTTATCATATATGATTCATACAGTTTTAAATGTTCCATCCATCCATCCATTCATCCAACCATCCATCCATCCATCTATCCGATAATCATACATAGAGACAGAGAGAGAGAGAGATGCCAACCAACCAACCAGCCAACCAGAACTTGTAAACACTGTTGCATGAAAGGATCTGGTCAAGCAATAAATAAACCGAACAGAACAAAACAATTTAAACACCTTTAACTTGAAAAAAATATTTAAATCTTTATCTTTTTAACAATATTTTTAACTATGAACAATAACGACAGAATCTAATTTACACCAAATTCTACAGGTGCCACTGATATGGTCAACTAAAGTGTTTTCCTGTCATCCATAAAACTGTTTCAGTCTAGTAGTAGTATACTTTACACCATTGCAAGTGATCGTTCTAAAATTCTGATCTTTTTTTGCGAGAGTAATAAACTTCAAGCATGTGTGCAAAACACTCTCAGGCACTCTGGATGCCTGTTTTGTGCTGAGCTGTTAGTGCTAGATATTTACAGTCCACTTAAACAGTATTTATGTTGTAAAACTTACATGACTGGTGAATCATTGTTTTTGATTGTAGTTGTTAAAAACATTAGTTAATGTAGTGTCGCTATATAATTCAGGTCAATGTTTGTACAGTTCTGTTTTCACACTGCCAAATGTTTAACAGCAGAAGAACATAATTATCAACTGGAGGAATACATAGTTATTTATTCACTGTTTTCTTTATGCATCAATCATTGTATTTAATAAAAAAAAAAAACGGTTTCTTAGACATGGCATGGCCGGCATGTTTCTTTGATACTGTTTACAAAAGCATCGGAGGAACTTTTGACAGCGTGCAATTGTTGGGTGACACTTTTAAGTGATCATAAAAATGTTGAGAGTTTGAATCCCATTCAGTGGATGACCCTGCACTCTGACGCTGGCTTCCAAGCAAGCAAAAAATCATAAGAAATCATGGTTCGTTCTCACACTTACATATGTCTCTTTGTAGGTTGATAAAGGTGGGCCTAAAAATAATTTGCAGTATATTTGGACTTCGTTTCTGAAGGCACGTCTAGTTTGTTCTATTCCTGGAGAGCCTTTGTACTTCAATCGTCTACAGGATGTTTTTGTACAGCATTCAAGAAATTGGAGGGATTCTAGGGTCTATGCTTTGTTTTCAAGTAGCTGGTGAGAAAAGTTCACTTTATGATTAAATTAAGTATTTGTAACAGCAGTTACTATTTTTAAAAACATATTTTATTCCATGGAACACTTTGAAGTGTAATGTCATTTTTTTATTTCACTTTATGAATACAAGTATACCCCGGCTTACATCACTTCTAGATCACTAGAAAATCACAAGAAATTGTTTAAAGCACAAAAAAAATCTTTTTACTGTTCAATACATATGAGTAAAAGCATATAAAATCAAATTAAAATAAAGTAGTTCCAGTATCTACCATTAAGCATCACCAATATTAGTTTCTCCGGTTAGTTTGTGCACAGTTTCGTCTTTTGTCTTGTTAACCACAGTATTATTAACATCTTATTAATCAAATATTATTCGAAAAATGCATTCAGAAATAAAGTACTGAACTGGGAATATTTTTTGGTTTAGCCTTGAGACAAGTCAATTTGGCGTAACCTAGCCTGCAGACGAAAAGTCTACTTGAGTCGTGTGTCTTAGAACCAATTACGCGCTTAGGTTTACCTGTATACATTGTCTTACAGTTCCCATCTTTATATTTATTTGGATTTAGCAGTTGTCAAACGTACAATGAATAAAAAATTATACCTGTGGTACAAATTATTTATGATTTACATTGTTTGATGATTACATTCATTGGCAAGATTCTGTTAGATAAAGCATAATTTTCTTACTCTCTGCCAATTTCTGTTTGTTAAAAGTACGATGTAGACTCCTTTTGAACTTTGTCTAAATTCTTTGAAAGTTTTTATTATTTAAATGAGCATTTTTAACTCATCACAGGAATGCCACCGCCGTATGCATTTATTCATTATCGGATCTGGATGACGTCTTTGAGAAATCTAACTTTATGGGCTACAAGGGAAACATTCCCAATCCAAGGCCTGGAACTGTAAGAACTTCTCTTCATTCATTTATTCTCTTCATTTTTATTGTTAGATGTTGGGCGGCTCTGTTTGTACTGGTGTCAGTGATTGGCAAAAATGTAACTGGTACTATGGGACATAATTTGGAACAGAGTTATGGCTTTTTTTGTCTGTGATTATTTCGTGACTGTAATTAAATCATGTCAGTGATTATTCTTTTTTGTGATTGCCTTCGTGATTTACTTTATCTCTAGTTCCTCTGTAGTTACCCACCCTTCCTCATACGTAGCTTGTTTAGGTGACATGCTGGGTGATGGGAGTAGTGGGGCTCAAATTTGAAAGCTTAAGAATACAGCATTAAAAAAAATAAAAAATAAAAGTATGGTCGGCAATTGACCAGCACAAACAGGAAGCCTAAGTTTAGACAAAGCAGTTTGGTGCTCAATAGCATCTAATTCTAGGAAATTCCTCTTTCATAGCCAAGGCCAGTTGCAAATGCTGCTAAATATACATTTTATTCAAAATGTCACTTTCATGTTCACCACAAATTGGATTTGCTGTAGATTTTTAACATATAGCAGTGATGCTGATGAAGATAATTATACAAGACAAACTGTGTGAACAGTTGGTTAAAAAACAGTCAAAGTACAATTTATTTCACATTTGATGTGATTCAACATAAAAACCTAATAGAAGGATTTAATCATATTGGATATACATGCAATGTTTATGCAGTACATACTAGAGGACTGCACTTAAATTATAAATAATAAATTACTTCGGCGCTGATCAGATGCCCCTGATGTTTATCCAGGAGTACAATTATAAAGTAGGCATGCTAGTTTGAGCTACTATACTATAATATTCAAAAGAACCAATAATCGTATTCAAATATTATACTCTTAACCAATTCTTTTTCTATTTTTTTTTTCTTGTAGCTGTTATTTATTATCAAATACATATGTATGCAAATGATCAAGTATGAAATTTTGCTGATGTGTTAAACAGCATGGTGGCTAAGTGGATAACACTGTTGTCTCACAGTGAGATTTTTGGTCTCCCTGTATCTCATTTTAAAATACTACAGGTTATTTATTCTTTCCTACCCATTAAGGTTTTCGATGTAGCATTTTAGGTTAAGGGTTTAGTAATGTATTCTTAGCATTTTTAGTTCAATTATTTCTATTTTGTCATGGCAATTTTCCATTTTTTAGTTGGCTTAAAGCTTTAATACATTTAAATAAATGAAGAACTTATTAAGTAACTAGATTTGACATTTTGCAGTGTGTGGATGACAGTAGATCTCTGCCGGTTCAAACAATCCGAGTCATTAAAGAGCATCCAGAGATGACTGACTGGATTTACCCAATACAGAAACGTGCTCCCTTCATCATCAGCAATAACAACTATACAAAGATCGCAGTGGATAGAGTCCAGGCTGCAGACGATCAGATGTACAGTGTGGTGCTGCTTGCAACAGGTAGGCATTATTGTTTTTTCCACATTATTTAGTAAATAAGTATGTAGACACCTTAATATCAGCTTGTTAGGCTTTCTATTCCAAAAACATACACATTGTCTACCTTCTTTGTAATGTCAGATCTTGGACGTAAGGTCCAAAGTCATGCTAAAAGCTTCCTGGACCATTATACCACTTGCCAATGCTGCCACCAAATACATGTGATACACAGATGGCATGACTCATCACTCCAGACTTTGCCCAAGGTCCATTAACATGACTGACTATGACTATGATAGACGAAACAGCTAACTCATTGACTGATGAGTGTTGTTTTTCATTGTGGCTGCAGCATGCAATTCTCAGCTCTCGCCTCAAACACACATAACTGGCCATGTGATCTTTAGCTTGATGTTTGTTGATCTTTCCTCCTGCAGACGTAGAACTGGCATTGTTATTGTTAAAATAAAAGTCCTCAATCAGCCAGAGACACAAGCCTCACGCTATAGTCATCAAATGCTCTCTGTGTTAACTTGCAGATAACGGTCTGATCCATAAGATTTTGGAGAATGATTTCAAAGCGTTCATAATTTCTGAGACAACTCTTTGGAAAGGCTCAGCTCCCATTCAGTTTATGAAACTGAAGGCACAACAGGTAATGCAATTATTATTTTTGTTTGGAACAAATAGAATTAAATGTTAAGTATGCATGAAATTACATCTCATACACACAATTACACCCGAAATGTTTTTGGTAAAAACACAAGTCATCCTACATGAATCATTATTTTAAAAAAGCTTCTTACAAAACATTTAGGCTGTGGGTTTGTCCTGTTTGTCTGGCATTCAAAGTTCCTTTTAGGAAACATTTGTTCATATACACTAGACAATTCACATTTAGAACTGCCTAAAGTTAGAAAAAAAGCTTTAAAAGTGTTTAACTAACAATGTGAATCTGTTCAAAGCAAAGGTGTTGAAATTCTCTGTTCATGTGATTAGAGGAGTGATAAACAAATCTTTTAATTCAGGGATCACACAGATCAGTAACAGTTGGTGGGATCAAGTTTAAATATCTAGAGACAATAGACTATTTGGTCTGATGGTGACATCAAGTGTAATCGATTGAATTTTTGAGTTTTTTAAGCCTAATCAGCTGTATGAGAAATGAAGTGATGTTTGTAGTGAGTTCCAAAATTTTTAAGTTTCATTTTTGAGTACCAAAGGCTTCAGAAACATTTATGTTTGTATATGTGGATATTACCGTCCCAGAAAAAACTCTTCGTTGGATACCCTGGACAAATGTCTGTGTTTGATCTGGCAAGATGTCAAGACTATAATGCCTCTTGTCAGGATTGTGTTCTTGCACGAGACCCATACTGTGCCTGGACTGAAAATGGGTGCACCTCACAAATGAAGTATGTCTGGACTTTATCAGTAAAATCCAAATTGAAATCTTGATAGAAACATTAAAACAAAGGCTTAATAATGGCTTATAATTTTAACTTGCAGAGGTGGAATTCAAAACATTTTCTCTGGTGATCCCAAGATATGTCCTGAGAATACAGGTAAAATTATTCTTTCTTTGTATTTTGCCCTATAGTTAATGCAGTCTAATCAGAATTAATAGAGCTATGTTGTGTGTAGAGACAGAGGCAGCCTAGTCAGGCTATCAACCAGAAGGTTGTGGGTCTCAATCTCTGGTCAGTCATGCAGCCACGAGTAGGCCATTGTGGATTTTTTTTTGCTTTATCAGCTCCCAGTGTGCCTGAATAATGACTGACCCCAGGGCACAGTGAAATATTAATACAATATTTCATTGTATTATATGATGAATAAAGACATTAAGCTCTGCCTTAATCTATTATTATTATTATTATTATTATTATTATTATTATTATTAATAACACAAGTATGTGGTTGTTCTACATTTTAACAGTTATTAAAATGTTTTTCCAGCTCCAAGAAGACTTAAGCGCCAAATACCTCCTGAATCACTGATCCAGTTAATAAAACTTACTGTGCCTGAGAGCCTCCCCTTTTATCTCACATGCCCCATGGAGTCCCACCACGCCATCTATAGCTGGATATACAACGGAATAAGCCAACCTTGTCTGAGGACGCAGTCTGATTGTTTGTATCTTATACCTGCTCTCGGTGAACAACACTATGGGATATATAACTGTGTCTCAGTCGAGCAAAACTATAAAAAAGTGGTTAAGGTATACAATCTGCAGGATTCTCCTAAGCAGAGAGCTTTAAGTAGTGCATTCAAATTGACAGCACAGAAAAAATGGTTCTTGGCTGTATTTGCTGTGTTGTTTACTGTGCACTAACGGACCTCTTTTCAGTAATTAAAACAAATATCTTCCTTTTGTGGTTCATGCAGTAATGAATGTCATTAACAGCAATATTTTTCAGCATACAAATTTCAGAACCACAAAAATTTCCTAGTGGGTGTGAATATATTTTTTCAGTAAGATACTTTTCTATACTAATCTTGGACTACACCCTTTAAACACAGCTCCATCAACATCTAATGTAGTTATCTATTGTGCATTTACACAGATAAGGCTTTACATTATGACCACTATTAGGTGAAGTGAATAACGATGATTTTTTTTTATCATGGCACCGGTTATGTGGGAGGAATCTGTTGGGAGCAAAGGCCTTCGCAATATTCAGTGCAACACAGTTTGTTGTGCAGTGGAAGCAAAGGGCAAAACAAAACAATAGAAAGATTGCATGTGCGTCACTAGGCCTGCTGCTATTTACTTTATTGCCTGAGCACGATCAGAAATTAGATACAGTAATTACATGAATGGGGAATACAGAAAGTGAGAGACTGAGAGGGAGAAATAGTTGAGTGAAAAGAAAGAAGTGTAGATTAAACTGGCTAATGTTTAAGTAATATTTAGGTTTTACAGTTGAAAACATTTAGGATGTGGTTTTAGGTTTGCCACATACTACTTACATGGTTAATTATGGAACTCAATCTAGAAGTCGGAGGTTTATTTGTCACATAAAGAGTCATACATGGAGCCTGTTTAGATGCTAAACTTTAAAACAGTGCTGACAGATACACAAAACACACAACATGTAACAGTTGGACAAATACTGTCACTGTTATATTTTTTCTTATGTTTCTAGATCATCCCCTATTAAGCAGAGCCACAGTGGAACAAGTTATGCAAATAATAACATACTACTACCAATAATAATAATAATAATAATAATAATAATAACCAACGTGTAATTACAAAAGTCATGTATTAATATGTACATGCTTTTAGGAGCATCGTTTAAATTAAACAAATAAGTGTCAAAACACTAGAACAATGATACCATGTTTATATAAAATATAAAATGTATTTTTTATAAACCATGTTTATATGAAATTACACATCAATACAGGAAATTATTAAACAAGGACACATTTTGTGTAGTGACTGTTTTTTCATAGCTGTGTATGATACAAACGGTGATGTAAAGCAAAATAGGGTGAGTAAGCACGATTAAGGCCACACCAAGATCTCCTGGGTAATCTGGTCATGGGTAATAAGTCATAAATAGATACTAATAAGTCATACTTAGTATATGATGTAGTACTATTTAATTCTTATAGTACATTGGTTTAAGCTAATTCCCATGAGTCAGACCTGAACTAAATAATGTGATAGTGATAGATTTTTTTCCCTACAGATGAAGACTTAATTTTATTGCAATTAAAAAACAGCTTCATGACTGAGTCATGGGAATTTGATCATGTCTAGACATCATGTTCTTTAATTACTTTAGTTACTTTTAAACAGACTATACAAAACATGTAAACATAAACTACTAGAATAATTAAAGCTGTTTCCATACAAAACTTGGTTTATTTTTTTATTTTTTGGCTTAATATAAATGTTGTAATGTTTATTTTCATGTCCAACTCCTGTATGATCATCCATAGTCCTACTTTGGCTTTGGATTGTAATGCCTTGGATTACGATTTCTGCCAAGGTGCACTTAAGTCTAAATGCATCATAGGTAGTTTATTGATGAGATCTCACAACCAATGTATGTGGCTCCAAATGGAGTGATGCAAGCATCTTCAATTAGATTCGGGAGATAGAAGCAGAACACACAGACTGGTGCTTTCTTTCATGTTTGTTTATTTATAATACATTGATTTGTACATGCACTTTTGCCCTTTGTTTATTTCCCAATGTAATATTTCTGGATATTGTTTAAATACGCTTTATTACACTTGACTTACAAAATTGTTTCTCCATTATTTTGCTTACAGGTCTATAGCTTATCTGTCTTCCTGTATACATCACATCAATTCCAATGCCAACTTGGAACATTACATGATTTAGCATTCCACTTTTAGACTTTAATAGCATCTACTCTCATAGAAAGGCTTTCTGAAAGTGAAAACCTGGACCCATTCAATCTATATATGAAGTATATGTGATGTCAAGGACTGATATTTGACACTAATAATAATATAAGTTTTGCCACATGTGGACTGTAATTCCTCACTTTTGTCAGCGGACGGGGGGAATATTTTTTTTCGGCCGATATTCTAGGCATTGGTTACTTTACACATCCAAGGGAGTTTTCTAATTTCTTTTAGTCCCCCCCCCCAAATCTCTATTAGTGTAGTGGGTAGCATACGGCACTTAAACTGCAGAGGGCCAGGTTTAATTCCCGGAAAAGGAGTTATTATTTTGCATGTTTTTGTTTTTTTTACGAGTTTAAAAGTCTAAAGCCCATCTTCCCACATCATAACAGTACAAATAAAATATGAGCTATATGAACACCTGAGCACTTCATACATTAAAAGACTTTTTGTGCAATATTATGCTACAGTGTGACAAATACACACACACACACACACACACACACACACACACACACACACACACACACACACACACACACACACACA
>JAOTRQ010085546.1:0-11163 GCA_028565875.1 Hoplisoma paleatum
CCACTCTTTCTATTTCTTCACGCATAGCCCCGTGCAAGGTTCTCTTATTGCAGTGTATTTTGTATGTTCTCTATCCTATACTCTTTTTCACCTGTTTAGTCTCGCCTTTCTGTTCACGCATAGCCCCGTGCAAGGTTCTCTTATTGCAGCGTTGTTGTATTGTATCTGTGACTCTCTTCCTTCTCTCGCGGTTAATAGCGATCCCAGTGGCCAATCAAACACATCGTAAGGTTCGCGTTCTCCAGTCTTTCCCTGTGACTATCATTACGACAGTGTTTATTTATTTGTTTATTTGCAGCTTGGTACGCGTCGTGTTTTCGTGTCTGCCCCAGGCCCCTGCTCCTACCCAGGGTTCCCCGGGCAGGCAACCATCACAGCAACTCTGCGGGCAATCCTGTGTCGCTGCGGTGTTTATTACAAATAAAACCTCACTTGTTTCTGCATCTACGTCTCCTAGACATTTTTTGTACACCATCAGAGACATTTGTGACAATATATATATGCTGTAAATAGTTTTTTCCAATACCGATAGACCCTATAACCCCATGATCTGACTCCAATTGCAAAGTTGGGATATGCAAAGAAAGAATTTTATTGTACTGTACATGTGTACTTTTTGTACATGTGTACTGCATTTTGTATTTGACTAGCATAGATGGGATTTCCAGGACAGTCTGCATATTCTTCTTGTACTCGTTTTAGATATATTCTTTTTGGGTCCCTTATTGGATTGCACACACTAAAAAACACGTGATCATGCTAACGTCATGAGTATGAGCTGGTGTTTTGATCTCCGTCAGTTGCCATTCCAAATAAACTGGTGGCAGCTGCTGCCATGGCAACAGAATTATGCTGCCCCCCTCCTCCAACTCTCTCTCTCTCTCTCTTACTCACTCTTTCAGCCACTCCCCCTATTCTGGTGTTTTGCGTGCCATTTAGTGCCAGAGCCAGTATAGTCTAGTAGAAAGAAGCGAGTGCAAGGATCTCTGTTTGATGGAGAACTGGATAACTGAGTGAGTCAAACACCAGCCACCAACTCTTCTTTTTTGGGGGGAGAATGAACGAAGACACCCACCAAAGGATGGAGGGAACAGACAGACTCAATGGACTTGGAGGGAGAAGGAGAAAACCTAAAAAGGTAAACTTGAACTTAAATTCAGAGCTACCGACAGGGTATAATCAGAATGACGTCAATATTTTTTCTGTAATCCAATAGTTCTGTGCTTTGAGGACTGGGCGGTTTGTTTCAAATTGTTATGAATGACATTTAAATAAAGTGGAATTGAGTTTTCTGAACAGCGACCTGGTCAGCAGTGTGAGGGAACTTGAGAGAATCGTTTTTGGGCAGCACTGCCTGATGCTCTCTCAGAGGGTGGAATGCTAGGCAGGTGGCATACTGTGCATGTGTGCAATGTTTCCATGGGCTCAGTGCCCAGATGCTGTAATTTCCAGCCCTTAATGAGGTGTCTGTTTTGGGAATCAGGATACTGCAACATTGCAACAACTAAAGTAGAAGTTGGTTATTGTGCGCTGTTTGTGGGTTTTATTTTTGATTCAGAAGAAGTGCTGATGCTGTTTTTTTAATGTGTAGTCCTGCACATCCTCCTGGGAGCACTTTCTATCTGTGTGTATTTGCGGTCAGATTAAAACATATGACTTGGCCTTTTTCTGTATGATAGGTGTTGTGTGGCTTGCCATAAGGAGCTTTGTTCCTCGGGGTGTTGTCTGCGTTTAATGAAGGGTGGGTCTACATCCTTGAGCGTGAATCGTACTGATATCAGATAGAAGGCACTCGATTTGAAAAGTTTATTATTTATCTTATTACGTGGGTATTATTTGGTTACGCTATGTGATCCTTTTTAACATGGTATGTAATAGACATGGGTGTTGGATTCAGGAAGGAGGGTTTGTGAAAGAATGTTATTATGTTTGTTGCACCTGTATGCTTCTGTTTGTAGTCAGTTAATAAAAAAATGACCAGGTAATAAAAATGTTTCTTTTTAAACACCTTTAAGCATTTAACCCTTTGTTTCCTTGTAGATCAGATAATGAGCATGTAGACGTGCGTTAGAAGTGCAATTAAACATTGCGTTTTGTCATATACATAGTGACTCATACGTTGGTCTGGTTGTGAATTAAATTGTTTCTAGCATGTATAAATAAAACTACTGAAAATAAGTTATAGTAGTTATTCTGGTATGATAACTAATGTTTTTGGCTCAGTGACATAAACAATTCCATTGGGGAGTTGACGTTAAGTGTCACCTTAGTCACTACAAATGCACAAACCTGGTTGCATTTTAGTGCCAGTCCCAAACCCTGATATATAAGAAGAATTGGTGTAAAACCCTGTCAAATCGAGAATGCAGATGGTGTGCATGTGTCAACAACTAACAGGAGCACATAGATAGATCCACACTTTACAAATGATCGTATCACTGATCAGAAATCTGATCAAATAAATACCATGGGTCTGGTGTGTAGGGATTTTAGCCATACCCCTAACTAGCTTGTTAACTCAGATATGGTAAATCAGATACTAAATCAGATATGGTAAACACTTTTTATGTCCCCACTTTGTTAGCAGTATTTTGGGGAAGGTTATTTCTGTTCCAGCATGACTCCACCACCAAATCCCTTTAAGGACCGTAAAATGGTGTGTTGAGTTTGGTGTACGACCTGCCACTGCAAGGCCCTGAACAGGGTTCCCATGAGACAGGACTCAAAAACTCATGTGTGTTTGTTTACCTAAATTATTATTTTATTGTTTTTTTTTTACATTACAAACACTGTGAATATACAATCACATGCATACGAATGTACTGAGCATGTATAAAAATACAATAAATATAAAATACAGATAATAAAGCATTTTTTTATATTATTGTTTACACATAGTCAAGCAAAATATGAAATCCATTGATCTACATCCTTGTTTTATAGTATTACTTTCAAAACGTCCCCCCCCCCCAAAAAAGCTGTAAAATGCTCCCCATATGTCCCAAAAATTGTCTGGTTTATTTTTTAGCAATAAATGTTATTTATTCCATACATATAAATGTATGTATGGAAAGATTATCCAAGACAGTATAAGCTTGTATAGCATCAATTTGTGTATCATGAACATATCATGAACTTTAGAACTTTGGTCTAAAGGTTTGTAATTTTCAATTTTCAATTATTCATAGAAATTATAGCATGACTAAATCTAATTAAATATGTTTTAGTTGACTATAAATCTTAGTTCATAAAACAGTAGCAATTCTATTCTATTAATACAAATTTGCTGTCATTTTCCAGACATGTTTTGCTGTAAGGCAGTAGTCACATCTGCAGTGCAGAAACAATGGCTTCAGGCTGAATTTGCACAATCTAGACTTTCCTGGTGTGGCACAGGGGAGCAAAGTGGGGATCTTTGTGTGAATTATTGATAGGCCCTCCCCCCTCTTGACCCCTCCACAATCCAGGGGGCTGGGGGATTGGTGTTTAATCAGCGCTGCAGAGTCGGTGGAGTAGTGTTTCAGCATTAATAAGGAGGAAATGCAGGTATGCTGTGTCTCTCTATGAGGTTATGCTATACATCCGCAGATCTATTACAACTTCATAGGATGTAGATCTTCAGAATCTACACAATGCAGCAAATTCAGAGCATCTTCATATAGCTACACCGGTATATTTTACCTTCCAATAGTGCTATAATTTTTTTCACGCATCTATATGAGAGCTGGGCGTTATGGACTGAAGAACATAATAGTATTCATTTCTACTTAATAGTAGGCATTTTAATTGACAGCCTAATGTACCACGAGGCCAACATGCCAGTGGCTTGAGGTCTGTATTGAAATTAGGAAACAACCCAGTAAAACAGATCTGGGCATTTTACAGCCCGCGGGCCACATACATCCCTTTGGGCATCCTTGTCCGGCCTGCGTCAGGCAAACACAACTGAGCAAGTATTTATGCTGCGCATGTCATACAACTGTGTTGCTTTAATAGTGAAAAACCATGACATGACATACTTTTATAAACGAAAATGATTTTTTAAATTTTACATTGAATTATTTTCCTCTTTGGTTTTATGGGATTTTCCATCTTACTTAGTTGCTGTCCATGACACTTACTCTTGTGACTAGATGTGTGTATCTATCAATATGTACATACGTGTAATACAGTACAATCGTTGTCAAGCCATCAAGCAGATTTTTTTAAACAAAAGTTTGTGGAAATATACACGAAAAGTTTACACATTCACAAGTTTTAAGGCTAAATTATTCAGAACAATAATATGAATAAAGTAAATTCAACTTCACTTCCATATAAAAGCTATCATACTCCGTGCCAGGAAGATTCAAAGTAGCCAATCCAAGAGTGTTATTCATTTCTTCTTGCCGCTGATTGGCAGCTTCTCAGCGATCTATATATACTGTATTCACCCTACTTCTAATCAAGCAAACAAGCCTGCAAAAATTATGGTACATATACTGGGAAACATCTGTATTTTATTCTACCATTGCTTTACATTCTTTTTAAGAGTAATCTATTATTCTGATTATTGTAAAAAGTTTGACATGAACTGGGGGCTTGAATCAGGGGCACGATATGGTTTAAATAATAAAAACAGGCTTTTTGACTACATACAAAAATCATAGATTTCCACAATTCTCAGGTTCTCTAGAATTGTAAGCTCCACAAATCTGGCAGGATTCACTGTCTTCATGTAAGTAATCATATTCAAGAAACAAAGAAATATAGCGAATACAAATATTCATAATGCTTTTTCAAACATACAATTAATGATAACGTTGACTTCTGAGTAGCTTCTTGGCATCTCTTATTTTTTACAGGATTGCATCCTCTGGGGAGCACTCAGAGCTATAGCGTTTAGCACTTAACAGCAATCTGTACTCAACAGCAAGTTTAAAAGATGAGAGAACTGATGAAAGAGTTTCTCTTTCTGAGTTATGGTTGAGAAATGAAGGCTCAAGTTTTTCCTAGTAAAATAAAGGCCCCTTGGTAGACAAAGCATACTTCTAATGTGTAGAATCACATATGCTTATTTATGTAGTTTTTGAAAGATAAAATGGTACGTCTAATAGGTCAAAACCTAACATAGGTAAACAATTAAAGACAGCCTGTGGCCTGGTAGTTAGAGAACTGGGTTTCCGATCAGACGGTCAGTTTGATTACGAACGTTAACAAGTCACGACTGAATTGCCTTTGGGTAAGTTACCAAACTCCTAACTACTCCTGCTCCTTGGGCACCATAGATAGGGTTGCTACCTTCACCAGGCATGTGTGCTGACTACTGTCTTTAAAGTCTGGGTAATATTGGACCATTTAACAGAACAGGACCCAGTCCGCTTCACCTTGCTGTGAGATGACAGCGCTATGCTGCTTATCCACTGTGTGCTTATTCTTGACTTTATACCTAAAAAAAAATCAACATTTTTTTGGTTTTAAGTTTTAAAAAGGTTTATCACGATGGACACCCATGAAGACATGCATGTAAGAGATTAAAACACAGTGTTTGCTAGTAGTGGAACAGACTTAGAAATTTGTAATTACCTAACTGCTGTCATCACATAAGTCAATCTAAATTGAGGTAGCAGCATCGATCGACACAGCAGGATTACTGAGCTCCGGATTTAATTTAATTTCTGTTTAAATAATGCATTCAGCTTAGCTCTTAATAAAACCGGGCACAGTAAACAGGGGTGAAACCTTGGCATGTTACACAGATTTTTATTGTTGTTTCATTACAATATGAATGTTGTTTTCTATGTGGTTAGATATTTTTAATTGATCAGCAAGAATTCTAAACCTCTTTAAACCATAGTAACACAAAAAGGGGAAAATACATTCTGGACAGGGTGCCAGTTTATAACATTGTATCGCCCATGTATTCAAATAAAAAACGCAACATATTTTAGACTTAAAATTATCCAAATGAATTTCCGAATCTGTTCTGCATCATGTGTGTTTCTCCATCTGTGCCACCTTGCTGGGCACATTCCTATGAATTATTCATTCATTATTTTTGTAATTATTCAATATTTCAATAATCAGTAAAGCACTTTAATTATTTATCTGGGTGTTTGTGATTTTCCGCACTGCACATACATCTGTGACTTTATTCTCCTCAGTATCATTAGTTTTTATAAGCGTCAGAAACTGCAGGCGAGGCAATATCTCCTACCCTATAGATTCTGACTTAATTTTTGGCTTAGACATCAGGAACAGTTGTATATATGTTTTTTCAATAATGCTACCATGCTAAGAATAGTTAGTTTTTTTAATACTGTAAAACAGCTTTGTGACAGTGCTGTAAAAAGTACTATACAAATAAAATGTACTTGTCTAAACACATCTTTCAGTATTTAGTAGAGGCCTTTATCAAAAATAACTCACAATTATAAAAGAACACTATTTTGAGCATTAGCATTTGACCTAGCTCAGGGGTAACTTGGTGGTAGTAGGACTTGATAAGGCAACTTTCGGATCCCTAGTCCAGTACCTTAACCACTGAGCTGTCACTGCCTAGTTATTGCAATATAAAATATGATAAATGCATTATTGGTAGTTTTCTGTAATTTATGTATTACTTTATTTTTAACAGAATGTGGACAGCCGTGGCATCTTCCTTTTTTTCCTTAGCCATTGTAACAGCCTTCATTCATTTGTTTTTGGAATGCTTTTCACAATAACTATGTGGACACCACTGTTACATTTTTCAATGTGGACCTTGCAAGATTATATCCTTAAAGTTAATGACAGAAGCAGGCAAATGTTTTGAATTTAGAATACTCTTTTCACTACTGTGGCTTTTACACATGAAGGAATTATTTATCCTCCCGCCTGGCACAGTGGCAAGCCAAAGCTACGGCATCCAGGGAGCAGTTAGGCATCCGGTGGCTTGCTCAAAGGCACTTGAAATCGAACCGATAACATTTTGATGACAATTCACTAACCACCAGGCCACAGCTGCCCCATGGGCTAGGGTATGGCTTTGAACAAATTTGACAGGTGCCCAATTGTTGTAGATAGGTGACAGGGTTAAATTATCGCCAAAACTACAGCACTTGGCAGGTATTCCCGGTCTGCAGTGGTCAATATTTATAAAAAGTGGCAAAAGGAAGGGGGTTGTCATGGATGACCAAGGTGACCAATACTAGTCCTGATAGAAAGGTGCATTATATTGCAGCTTGTTGCCAAAGGGGCTACAGCAGCCACAAACCAGTCATAAAGGAAGGCGTAATTATGTATTCATAAGCTGGTAAGCAAAGGCATTGACTAAAATTACTTAACTGAGAAAATAGTATGGGTGTTTATAACACATTAGTATGTATTATAATTCATAATTTCTAACAGAATACAAACAGTATATAAAGGTCCAATCGGTAGAATGATTAAATAGATTTTTGGGCTTATTGCACTTTTAATATAAATATTACATTAAATGATAAATAATGGATTCACCCTTTTGCCAAGTGCTTTCTTTTGGTGGCATTTAATTTACCACAGATCCAATATAATTTAACCATGAAATGTGATCTGCATTATTGGTCTGCAATATACAGTATGTGTATCATTGTTTCCACTTAAACAGCAAGTGCTTGTCTGTACACTACTGTAATTGGTAACAGAACACTGGCTGATTCATTTTTAGAATATCTTACTTGCTTATGTTTAGTTTTTGGCGATGGTTTGCTGACTTTCTCTCTGTCTTGCTTTCCTAAAGTGGCATTTGGAAAGCAAACAGCAACACAGATGGGAAATGCCCATGTCGCTCAGCTACAGGAACAAGCAACAACAAAAATATGACCAAACTGCTGTCGTATTTTCAAATCACTGTTAAATTCTTGTTATAGCAGATAATTCCTTAATATAGAGACTTCCAGGCTTCACGCTTTCTTTCTTCCATACACAGGGTGGGCCCGTAACCTAGACAACAGTCATGCCGCTGAGGATTGGTTCGTAACCTGGACCATCGCAGAGAGAATGGGCGAGACAATAAGCGAGATAAAGCTTAGAGAGAAGAAATGAATGAGAGATAGTGATCAGTGTTAACATGATTGCATGTAAGCTAGGCAGACACATTTATATACCAGGTCCAAAGTGAATGCGAAAGTGATAAAAGGAAAGAGGAAAAATAAAGAGACAGAGAAAGAGAGAGATAGCAGAAGGAAAAAAATAGAGCGAGGAGGGTGTTGTGAGTCCCACCCTGTTTCGTGCTTAGCTCATTTTTGTCATGAACAGAGCCTTTGTTTGGAAACAGCGAAACTAAGATAGATGTTGTCTCCAAACATCATCCATTGTTTCTAATTTACGTTGTGCATCTAGAACATAGGAAGTCACTTAATGCAACACGATCAATCTAGCAGCGCCTCATCAAGCAGCCAATCATCGGAACTTGTGGTCTGACCAGCTGAGGCAAACTAGGCCAGCAGTGTCTTTGTACAGCACACAATTAATCGGCTCTGACTTAATGGCAGGCATCATAAAGATGCACACGGTTCGTTGCACTTGCACTATAATCGGCTCTTGTTTGTGTTCATTTATGGGTGTTGCTGCGTGCAACATGCAACACAGTCTATCATTTAGATCATAAAAACTGACCTAGAAAAGTGTTTAGTTGATTATGATGGAAATTAATTAAAATTAATTAATTTTGTAATACAAAATCACAGTAGGTATAAATTATACAGCGATTCAAAAATGTATTTTGTTGCATGCATAATAAATCAATGTGTCTTTGTTTGCTCGTGAGAAACTCTGGGGCAATCAGTAGCGGTCCACAAAGCACCCAAGGGTCGGATATGACTGGAAACAATTTTATTCACGTTACCTTCAGTTTCTTCACATGGAGACATGCTGACATTCTAAAAAGAAGTTCTTATTTAATTCCTTCAAATCATACGTGTTGTCAGTAAGCTGAGCAAAACAAAAGCTTTCCTGCAGCTCCGCTTAGTTCTGAAATGCTTTCCATGATCAAGTGTTTCTGCGTCTTGTTTCCATGGCACCTGTGACTGTCCTTCTGTACATTCCTGAACAAGGCGACTGAAGTCAAAGACACACTTCTAGTCAGGGCTTCAAGGGCACAACTATGTTTTGAGATTTTACCACTTTCCATTTTATCACTGAAATCAAAATTGGTCTTGTGGAGGTATTTATTATAATTTATCGTCTGGTTATTTACACAATTCAGTGTACACATCAGTGAAATGTGTTGTCAGTTAATGTTACTGTAGACTGATGTCATTAGTTTAGAATTGTATTTATACATAGAACTTTTAAATTTTAAAGAACAAAACATAATTTCTTTAAAAATGTTGTAATCATAAGAAAAGTGGAAAAATACCTTTAAAGAACCAATCCATCCTGTCTGTCATGGTTCCATATATTTTAATACAAATCAAGTCAGCTTACAGGCGTTAGGAGGTTTTTTTTAAAAAAAAATCTGTTTAAGTTAAAATGATGGGTTGAATACTTGTTTTCCCTTTTCTGAAATGTAGATAAAATGGGCTGGTGATGAGCACGATGCCTGGCACTCATTGATCCATCTTTCTGACATCAACTAATAGACTGTCAAGCAAATAAATATCTGTAACATTGTCATTGTTGTGGCTGTAGAGGCATTCTTTCAGTATCTACCCCTTTCATTTTGTTCTATTATTTAACATTTATTTGCATTTATTTATTTATTTGTTAGAAAGAATAAAAGATGACTTTTATAGTGTGTGGTGAAAATGACCTGCTTGCCATTAACCAACCCAGCAGACCAGCGATCTAATCAATGGTCACCAAGCTCATTTTGATCCAACTGAAACAAAATAGATTTAAGATGTGGCTTGATTACAGGGTTATTGTTTTGTTAAAGAAACGTAAGTTTTCTTTGTGATGTACTAATACCCAGTTATTTTCTGGTTTTATGTTTAGTTGAATCCACTGAGATATTTTATAGCTGTATACATTTCCTTTCAGGTAGGCTACGTGTATGGTCTAAATTGCCTTGGAGATTGGATCTTTATTAGTCTATTTGTTCAATGTGAAGATGTCTGATTATTCAACTGAAAGAATTTCAAGATATATAAATCATTATCCGAATTGGTGGAGCTTTCTGTATTGGTAAAATAATTTCATTTCTTACGCTGTAACGTATCTAAACTTTATTCTAATGAACAGTCAGATTGACAGTGACTGCAAAAGAATCATTAGAGAAAGTAACCAAGCCTTTTAGGTTTTCATTTTATGCTTTTCTTTTCCCCCAGTTGATTTCTTTAGTCCTATTTTAGTCTCTTCTCTTATTTATATCTTTTCTTCTCCTACACACGCAAGCCAATCATTCAAGCATACATTTGAATATTATGAGCTATTATTCTGGAATCATGAGGCTTATGTTTTCATCAACTTTGTGCAGTTAGAGCTGATTTTACAATTTACCACCTATATACATACCTACCTTCCTCCCTCCCTGCCCCTGTTTGGCTGGCTCCTGCCAATACATTGGAAAACATGTGATGTGGTGATGATTCTAAACTGATTTTGCAAAAGCATTTGACTATAAATTACTTATTTATCTTCTGTTTTTTTTACACAGCAGTATTAATTAAATAAATAATGATTTTCTAAATTACATGTTAAACCTGACTACTGCATTGCCCCCCCCCAGTTAACTGATAAGAACAGATACTACACTTGATCTTAGCCAAAAGGCTGAGAAGCGAGAACCCACCAGTTAACCAACGCCCACCATGACTCTGATTCGGATAGAAAGCTTATAGCCAATAGCTGGTATTTCTTAATACAAGCTTCTCACACTGACCACCATTATCACTAATTACCCAGTCCATGTCGTTCCTTTTCACATTTGTTGTATGTCTCTTGTGATGAATGAATTGTTAATGACACTATAACACATCATGCCGATACAGGCCAAGGCACATATGGTACGGAAAAGACTCGCAGGCAGTGGGATTTGTCAGGGCATTGCATTGTTGGCTAACTGTAATTAATGGCACAGACTTGCCCTACACTAGTCTTTTGTCTAGAATGTTTTACAAGAGGACTGTTCCAACATTTAGAATTATGTTTTACAGTGATATCCAGAAGACCTTTCTTTAAGCTAGATAGACAGGTACATGGTAACGAAATGTAGTTAACATT
>JAOTRQ010085557.1:0-11163 GCA_028565875.1 Hoplisoma paleatum
ACATGCAAACTCCGCACAGAAAGTCCCCAGCCCGACCCGGGGATCGAACCCGGGACTTCTTGCTGTGAGGCGACAGTTTTATAACCACTCAGCCACCATGCCGCCATAAGAAATGATTATAAACTATTAATATTTGTTATAATAAGTAATAATAAGAAATCGTTCGCTTTTGATGCCTTGTAGCTCAACATTGTTAAGATTCCTTAACCGTGTAAGAAGGTCTTAATTCTATGTGGTATTTTTCTTTAAAATACATTTATATGTATTGTATTAACGAGCTACTTTTATCCATAATGAATAATAAAAATAACAGTCTGATAAATGAAATGTTAATACAATCCAAGCACTCATGGGTCCAATGGTGGCAGTGTGTAATCGATTGCTTGAACTGTTAACTTTGTGACACGTAGTCCTGTAACTTTTGGGTTGGGGTAAAGGGTTGTGTTGTTGTGCCACATTTTCTGATCGGCGATTTCTACCCTTAAATCGTCTAATACGTTCAGTCGTGTAAAATTTTCATCGGCTACAAATGCGTTAGAACACGTTCATCTAGAAGGCAAGTTTGTTCAGAAGCTACTACTTAGACATTGACTTAATTTTGTTCACTTGTTATACCTTCCCATAGCACGAGTGAATTTGCCCATAGAAGCTGAGCCTCTATTCACTTCAATGGGACTGCATGGGCCTTTTTTTCATTGCTTCGAAACTTGCTAGTGAACTTGCTAGGATTTTGTCCCATCCTCGAATGCTGAACACCTCTGATGGTGAAATGAGCTGATATAGCTTCGTTAGAATGTCAATTCCATGTTGACTGACAGCTATTTTGAGATCTACAGTGTCACTGTGATTATTTATGATGTAAGTCCCCTTCTACAGAATTTTCAACCCTCAGCCTTCTGATTAGTGCCTTTTATCCTTTCGGTTGGACACAATGGGTCTAAATCAGTACATGGTTATTGCTCCAGTTCATAAAGGCAAAACATTCACTGGTTTATCAAGCAGATGCAAACCCAACAGCGTAAGTAGAGATTACTGACAGCATGTCCTCTAGTGATCCAGTGTTCCTTTAGAAATCAGGGGGAAACAATATGCACACTAATTGCTAATAAATGTAATACAAGAATAATAAAATTGTTTATATATTTTTGCATACATCAAATATCAGTATAAGTTTATCACATGATTTAGAATTCATGGGCACTGTTACTTCAACTTTGCTTTTTGAAGTTGAACAACAACAACCGTTGAACTGTCTGAACTCTCTGTTATGTTTTGGAACAGGCAGTTTGCAGGTTACTGGCTTGGATATGAGTTATACAAACTGGATTATCAGGCATTAAATGGTACATGGTGTCCTGTATACACTGCATGGAGCACTGTGACCTTATATATTTTTACTGAAATGTAGTTTTGTCTCATATGGTATTTTCTGATCATTAAATATTTCCGTGTATGTATTTTTAAAGTTTAGCCTCTTATTTTAATCTTCTAGGCTTGTCTACTTTACAAGGACTAATGGAACATAACGTTTCATACTTTACAGACGAATGAACAACTACACAATCCACAGTAAATCAGTGAAACCAGCCAGTATGTGTTTGTGTCACTTTTCTCTTCTTCTAGATTTACCATATAATGCCATGTATAATGAGAAATGCAATCTCTGAATGATTTAAGCCCAATCCAGAACCTTCCATGATGCTGAAAACACGTTTCTGTGGACTTCAAGCAAGCTTGGGATCACTATCATATCAGGACAGCCAATGATGGACAAGCATTGGGTTCTTCATTGAAGCCTTAATCATATGTTTACTTTAGATGGGACTTTTATTTTTAAGTCTATGTGGCTTTTTTTACATTGTTTTGAGGATATCTGTGCAGCTTTTTATCGTGCTTTCCGTTCAGTAAAGATGTACGTCTTCAGTGTTACTTTGCAAACTATAACCTCGGTGCATGGTGCACCAAACACAGCCGTCTTTTGCAGTTGTATATCTTTTTCAGTTCCTGCCTTCTCAGGAATCTGGTGGCTGCTGGTGATAGCTTCCTCTTTCTGCCACGTCCTGGTAGTGTAACCAGAGTATGTGTAACTTTGAACTGGTGGACAGTGCTTACAAAATCAGCTTCCGTATGATAGAATGAATTAAATATACTGGTTAAAAGTTGTTTCATCATGATACTAAAACAAATACTAATTTAAGGTACACTGGTCAATATTATATGAATGGTACTCTTCAGTTGATTCTATTAGGGGTGGCGACAGTCGAATCATTTGATCTCATATTTGATTTGGCTCTATTTTATGCCGGATTTCCTTCCCCAATTCAACTGGTATGTTTAGTTTAAGCCTGCACTAAAAGTACATTGATAGGTGTCCTTAAATGACTTGGTTCATGTAATATTATGCACCGTCTGTATTTGTAAGTCAAATTTGAGATTTACTTACAGTCATTACAGTAGAAACATCTCTAGAAGAAAATTAAAACTATGAAAAATAAATAGTATCGTTGGGACAGTGTCTGTAACCTGTAACCATTGACAGGCGATGTGAATAACACATTGATTATCCTTTTTGAACAGCATATGTTAGTTGGTAGGATATATGAGGTAGCAAGTCAGCATCTGCTCCTTTGAGTTAATAATAGAAACATAAATAACTGGGTCAGAGCCAAAAATACGTCACTCGTGGGGTGATTGTGGTGTTCACTGGTCAGATCGTGGGTGATATCATTTGACATTTTCAGCATTTAGCAGACGCCGTCCATCCCAAGTGGTTTACAATTGTAACACAACACTATTTTAAGCAACTGATGGTCAAGGGCCCAACAGTGGCAACTTGTTGATAGTGGGGTCTCTAGTCTAGTATCTTAACCACTAAGCCATCACTGATATGATTATATAGACAGATATCCTTAAGATCAAGTTGCTGCAGAAGTTAAACCTGGTTCTGATAGACGTTAAAACGGTGGTCATAATGTAATGCCTGATCATTGTATGTTCAAATGAACCCTGAAGACTTTCTTGGTGAAGCGCAAAGTTAGTTTTTCCTGGCTACTGGTGAATCGCCATATCATGTATACAGAATATAATGACTTTATGACTTAATTACCTGAAAACCAGTGCTGACAAATTTGCCTGGAATTGTAACACATTTGCCTGAAGTAATGTCAAGCCCTCTTCTCAGAAATCCAATAAGAGTACAGAAAAACAAGTATGTGTAAATAACATCCTGATATTTTACACCACAGGTACTCTCTAACATGCTTGTACTTTTCAAATAATGACTTCTTTTTAGAGTGCAATTATCTATCATCACCGATTTCTATAGTGCTGACTGTATCAGTAATTGAATAAATAAAAATGATTCTGGTTGCAGTACACAGCTTATGGGTCCCTGAGTACTATTTGTTGAATGTCAAAGTTGGCCTCCGTTCAGCTCCAGGGTTCCAAGTTCAATCCCCAGGTTCAGTTGTTAGTCCACCTGTGATAAGTTCACCATGCTTGTGTGGGTTTCCTCACATAAACAAGACAAAAGTTGAACTGGGTACTTTGCTCTTATATGTGAAAGACTTTTCAATGTTTGAGGTTGTGTACTGGTTCCAGTATTGTTGTGCAGAGAGTCAAGCGAGCGTCAATCTGAGGAGGTTTGATTTGAGGCACTTGTTACTAGGGTTACTAGGGGTACAAGGGCTCTAGGGTACAAGTTCAATCTGCGATTTTTCAAGATACTCCAGTTTCTAAACTGGTCATGGGTTATGTACTCTCGATAGGCCTTCGTTTGACTTTCTTACATGGCTGTAGGTGGACTTTATTTGCTTTAAGCAAAATAGCAACCCAAAAAAAAAAACTGGTCCTCAAGAAGCACATAAAATGCGGTGATGGCTTAGTGGTTAAGGTACTGGGTTAAAGATAAGAAGGTCGTCGGTTCAAACCCCACAACTACTAAGTTACCATTGCTGGGACCCTGAACAAGGTTCTCAACTCTCAATTGCTCAAAATAGTCTTTCAATTATAAGTTGCTTTGGATTAAAGCTAAATTTGCTAAATGTTAGTATATTACCCAATAAATAAAGCGAACTCATCAAGTAGTGTTGCCATTGCCCATCTGCCCAAGGGGCAGGTTCAAGACTTTACTATATTTCTGTCATAAAATTAAATGGATATGTCCTGTTAGCATAAGTTTCCTACTTTTTTAAACAAACATCCCATTCAGTGGATTCAGTGGCGTCTCAATTTGTCCATAAATGTGAGTTAAAATGCAGCATGATGAGCTTTTAGACTAGATGGAGATAAAGAACTATACTCTCCATAGGTAAAAAAAAAACATTACCGTTTTTTTCACATATTAAAAAGCCAAATCTAAAAGAACATCTAGACTATTAGCAACCCATGATGCACATGTTAATTTTACAATCTTGCTACTTGCATCTTTTAAGTCTGTTGGCTTATTTCCCCAGACACTCATTATTTGAGTATTGGACTACATTTTAATTTTAGAGACGATCCTGCATTGAAAGTCTCTTTTATTTTATGACTGATCCTGGTTAAAATAAAAACGAAGGGTTTGAAGGTGTATGTCATGTTAGTCGATGCTTAATTCTAAATCCATGCATTTAAAACATACTGTATTTACATGTACATTTACATTTTTCAGCATTTGGCAGAAGCTCGTATCCAAAGCAACTCACAACTGAGCCTCCGAACCGCCCAACGCAGGCATCAAATCTTTACAAATGTTTATAGATTTAGAAAGTGCTGTTGAAATGTCTGATTTGTGCTTGTGTCAGTTAAATAACTATCTCGTGAAAATCAGTATAAATCAACAGATTATTCAAGTGTAGTGTGTGGGGAGAGAATAAACACAAAAATGGAAACAATTTGGATGCAGAATAAAATTTGAATCCATTTGAACATAGACAATGAATTTCAGGTCAGGGCTGCAAACGTTCATTTTCTAATGGTTGTATAATTTAAAATGTGATCATGGTGATGTCTTTAAACTTTTTAAAGATTTTTTTACCCACTGCAGTAAGAAATGATGTATTAAATGTCCTTCATGATGTTATATATTTTCCATCTAGATGTACATTAATTGTTTTTGGCAAACAAATGCAACACCTCAAAAAGGGTTAAAGTAAAACAATGAAGGTTGTAGAGTTTCCATTGTTTCCCTTTAAAATGAATTTCCGTAATTTGGGTTTAAAATAATCCTTTACTGTAAATAGCTGATGTGGGCAGTTCTTGAGCATTATTCTGTGTAAGTATATTTCACTTCAGAATGATTTGGTAATTAGCGGGTTCGGGGTTTAATTGTGTCGGGATCATAATGAAAGTCTGGATTTCACCGGAGAAACAGTTACAGACTCGTACATTTGTCAAAAGAATTACTTTTTTAATGAAAAACTAAACACAAACTACAAAATAAAAACCAAGGCAACATAGTGAAAGTGAATAAAATGTGCAGACATGTTTCTAACCTTTTAAACCTGTTTTACACAAGCTGGACATAAATTATCAAGCCAAATACATCCTTTAATTCATGGACAGAACAGTGAGATCTCTCTTTCTGTTCTTTTTAAGTGTTCATGCCATTCTCTCCTGCTCCTTTAATGAGTCGTTTGTGTCCTCTTTTCCCTGCCGGGCCACGAGGTTTGGCGAATGCCTCCTTATGAGCGTGTTGCTTGGGATGGATTTCGTCATACAGGTATTGCTCTGTCAACTCTTCGCCGCTGTCGATTTCTATCTGTGAAGGACAGAAGAACAGTAAGAAAGCTGTAAGAAACATTGTGATTCAGGAATAATTTGGTTTGCTCATGTTAGGATTGTTAAGCACGGTTAAGCCTAGTGTGTATAATTCTGGGCTATCAACTAGAAGATTGACGGATTATATATGGCTATAATATGGCCATTGTTGATTCCCTGAGCAAGACCTTTAACCTTGAGCTGACGCTTTGCTCTGACCACAACTTCCATACAGTTCAGATATGTGAAGAACTAATTTTGTTGTACTGTACCTCTTTATACATGTAAAGATCGATCTATAATTAAACAATTAAAGTGACTTGATCAGTAGTACCGTTCTTGCAGCCTGTATGATTTGGTTTAATAAACAGAATTGGAATCAGAACAGCATGCGGTTAGTATGTCATAAATTATTTATTGGTTTAAAAAACAAAATACTAAGTGTTGAGAGTTGTGAAGATGATGTACCTTTTTGGCAATCTGTATGTAAAAGTCTCGCTCCACATCCTCCAGGAGGCGACTTTTACAACTGGAATACAACATCCTCTCTTTCACACTGCAGCTGTAGCCAGGCATGGAGTAGATAAAGACTGAGATGAGGGCAGACAGACGAAGAAACCAGACAGAAAGAGATTAAGATGAAACGATATTGCTACCACACATATATCTGTATTTTACGAGAACAGTTTGGAGCCGGCATAGAAGGGGCAGTTTTACAGACCCAAAGACTCGAGGTAGGCTCCTTCATGAGAGTGCTTATAGAGGAAGAAGTGGTAACGTGGTGAGTTTGTGGGGATCCTGCCGCGAAGCTCATCTGTCTCTGTGGGATGAGTGTGTACCAACTCAATAGTCTCCTTTTCTGTGTCCAGTCTCTGACAAAGTACACACACAGTTTTATTACATACAATTAGGTCACAGCAGGACTTCAGGGTGAAGACACTTCCATGAATCAAGAAAGGCTGCTCATTGCCTGAAGCCTTAGGCAATACAGCGCTCTCACATTTCTAGAAGATTCCAAATGGAATTCGTAGAATGTGGTATTGTGTATAATTATGCACGATCTTGTAATCTTGCCAACAAACATGGTTAAACAATACGTATGACATCATTGGTGGGGGAAAGGGTCATAGAATATTGTGCTCAAGTAAACATACTATTTTATTATTTAAGTTTTACATATTATTTACTTACAAATCAGTGAATTTCCTGGCTTAAAAACTGAAAAAGTAACTCATTTAAAATGTACTCTAAACAGTAGTTACTTTTTAACAGAAGGCGAGGGTGTCTAATGCAAACAGGACGAGTGGATATACATTTCACAATAGTTGCTTTTAATTAAAATATAATTAAAAAATGTACTTTTGACAATCATATAAAGAGACAACATTCAAAACATGGATGTCCATCCATCCATTATCTAGTTTAAGCACCGCTTAATTCTATTATGGGTCACAGTGGGACACACTCTGGGCAAAAACACTAAACACCTGAACAGGTGGCCAGTCTGCCTGTTATAGACCCCCCCCCACACACACACACACACACTTTAGGTCTAAAAACAGGCAGGTTCCTGCTTGAGTCCTATTATCTTCTTGGTCCTTGTGCTTGTCTTCAGCACTGTCGTCTGCCAGCAAAAAGTCCCTGTTCAATTCCTAGCATTTCTGTGTAGAGTTTGTATGTTCTCCCTGTGTTTGCATGCGTTTATTCCAGGTACAGGTTTGCCCTACCTTTTTAAACTTTTCTAAACTTCTAAACCGTCTCCTACTTGTTACCTTTTTAATTGTGTTTACATTAATGTTTTACAATTATGTTTACAATTATTAGTTTTCATTTATATTCTACTTTCTAGCTTGTTAACCGTAATTTCGAGTGTCAGGATGGAGTAGTTTCACTGCCGGTTGTACTGTGTATAACTATGTATGTGACAAATAAACTTTGATTTGATTTGATTTGACTTTAATTCTAAGTGGGGGTTATGGGTCTTACTCAGGAGCCCAACTAGGTAGTAGTAGGACTTGAACCAGTGACTTTTCGTTTTACAGCTAGGTACATTAAACACTAAGTTATCATTATCCTGCATGCCAATATAAACAAGTCATTATTAGACAAGACTAACGACGGGTGATTGTACACGATACTAAAAAAAGACTTAGTGAGAATCATGTCAATTATCTTGGGGAGAAAAGTGTTACATTTAAAAGACTTAGTTCGCTATTTTATTAACAAAACACTTTTATTTATTTTTTATGATTTATAATTTATTATTATGTATTTAAGATTGTTCAGAAAGTGTTCCATCTGCAGGGTTGTCAGATTGCTATAGTAGAATCCAACTAAAAATATTTTTTAAATTCTCAAAATACTTTAAAACATACCACAATCAGGCCATGTTTAGTTCTTCAAAAACAAGAAACACATGTATGTCTTAATAAGCACAGTAAGTATACATTTGAAATGCCATTTTTGCTTGCATCTTTAAAGTAGCCTATCCGGTTTTTAAAGTGTATTATTTATGATGGAACAACTTTTTGCAGGTTAATAAGAATAAATTTGTAAGGAATAAAAATAATGTAACATGCTTACATAAAACAAAGGTAGTTTTGGTACATTGTAAATGTACAGGGAGACACTGGGAGAAACACAGTGCCTGGACTCAACGAATTATCATTATCATTAGCACATTATCTACCAAAAAGCATTTGAAAACTGCTAAATAAAATGTGCGAGGGACAAGAAAACCTCAAGCGCATGGGCAGAGCAAAGACTCAACCATGCTGTTGGTGCTGCCTCAAACGAAAGTCCTATGAAGGCTGGAGCACCACCGCCAACAACACCACTCTACAGGAGATCATGGAACAAACATGGGGTTAGAAAACTTAAAAAAGCCCAGCAAAGCACCTTGGAGAAAAATGCAAGCAGGGAAAACAATAGTACTTTCAAGACAACCAAAATATCATCCCTGAACCCCATGATTTACCTCCTTGCCTAGTAGCCGGTACGATTCCCAACTGCACTATTAGCACCTGATCGTTACAGCTTTTCCTAAAGTAAATGAAAATAATAAATGTTTTAAGTGAAGCACAAAGATCGAGCTAACTTCTCATGTCTGAAGCAAAGGCCCAGTCGGAGCGCTTTAAATAGGTGTCACCCAGCTGGTATTTGTGGTGATTACTCAGCCTGTTATAAAAGACCAGGCTAGCAAACACTGTGTAATGCCAGTGTGATTGGAAACCGACAGTCGGCTCAACCAAGCTTTCTGTTAACGTTCCAATTTTCAACTCAACATGACCTGTTTGCAAGAGGAGATTTGTCTTGCATCGTCAGATATTTTTTGATTCAATGTTAAGATACATTTAAGTATTAGTCAACACCAAAATACGATGCTGAAAGTTGAATTGCTCTTCATATTGACTACTGGGATTGGATTGCAATTTAGAGTGGAGTATTTACCAAATAAAAAATGTCAGATTGAGTGATTCCAACATTGAACAGCTCAATTATATGCTGGTTTATTCATATTGTTTATATTTTATTCATATTTTGAATCATTCCTTACTCATTTTCAGAAGTCTTTCATCTGAAAGAAGTCTTGCATATAGCAAACATGTCTGGCTGCCCCCCATCTGTACATCCAGCCAGCTGCCCCACAGGACAAGATTTAGATAAATATCGCACTATCTCTGGACTATGCAATAACAGGTAGCTACCTCTTTTTTTTTGTAATTCATCCATACCATGTTGCGTGTACAATGATGCACATCTCCCAGACAGTTCTGAAGACCATATTACTGTAATCAGGTTTTCGATCACTCATGCTAACCAGACCCCAACATTTTTTTGAGGCAAGAAGGCCACGTTGATAAGATGAGCCATGACAGGTAAAGTAGGTCAAGGCTACTGTAGCAAATAGAGGGTATCCTTTTAAAAACTTTACTGAGAGCAAGAAAAAAATGCATCAAAATAAACAAACAAAAAAACATATGTGAATGGTATAAAAGATAAAGTGTATTCTGAAAAAACTTACACAGTGCACCAGTGTGGTACTTGGTAAGTGAAATGGAAGTCATACAAAGCAACTGGTAACATTTTCAGAAACATTAAAGTTTAGCTGACAGCTAGTTTGGTCCCATAGGAGTTAAGGACTGTAGAAATAAGACAAGGCATACCCACCACTAGCTTGTGTACATTTTCTTTATGAGACAAACGTCATGCAAAACCGAACACAATTCTGTTGTATTCTGAGATGGAGGACTACTGTTATGTTATAGTTCAGTAATGTTGCGATCTATAGATGTAAAGACTTAGTTCGGGTTGTTAGATTGGCATCTCTAAACAAATAGCAGCACATAACCTGTGACCAAACCAATCAGAATGTTGCCGGTGAAGAAGTAGGGCAGATCCAATTGTATGTAACTTACACATGTTATGTGTGGATGGATGGATGGATGGATAGATAGATAGATAGATAGACAGACAGACTAGAGCAGGGTTAATTATAGCCTAGAGGGTAATGAACTAGACTAGTATTTGTTGGGCCATAGAGCAAAGCTAATAATTGACATGCTGTGCAATGTAATTGTCAAACGTAGAACTAAATGATTCCCATTATGGTTCTAAATAAGATTATGAGACATTCTATTATTGACAGGTACCCGGTACAAAGTGATCTGTGTACCATGACATCTCTCCATCCTCTTTGTCAGCACATTAGCTGGCACATGTTCTCTCTTGATGCACCATTGCTGGGCCACAATGCTCGCTTCAGCTTTCGCTTTTTGTCTACAGTCATTTCTCTGGCTGCGGGCCAGCTGTAGCCTAGTGGTTAGGGTACAACACTCGTAATCCGAAAGATGCTGGTTCAAAAAACTTCAGTTGCAAAAAGTTGCAGTTCAGAAGCAAAAAGTTGCTTTTGTTGGCCCCATGAGCAAGGGCCATAACTAATAAATGTTAGGACTATATCTGGACTATATCCAGTAACTGTAATGTAAGTCGCTTTGGATAAAAACATGTGTTAAATGCTGCAAATGTCCTTTTTTTTACTTTTCCATTTTGGATTATTTACAGGCATCATTCTGAATATTGTACAAGCACAGACGAAGGATTTGTGTGCTGGACTGGCCTGTCTGTAGTCCAGATTTGCCTTTTATTAAAACCATATTAATCAGGAATGAGGGGACAAATACATAAATAATACAATCTAATAATCTTTGTTTAAGATTGGGATTTTAATATCAATGCTTTAAACTGGTTTTCTACTTGGCTAACTATAAATATATACCGTATTGGCCCGAGTATAAGCGGCACTTTTTTCCAAAATTTCGAACATAAAAAACTGCGGTGCGGCTTCTTTGCGCGACCGATAAATTTTCAGTTGTAACAGAAACTTCAAATCTAGCTGCACATTTATAACACAACATGTTATGA
>JAOTRQ010085567.1:0-11162 GCA_028565875.1 Hoplisoma paleatum
ATATATATATATATATATATATATATATATATATATATACACATACATACACTATATATATATATATATACACACTATATATATATATACATACATACACTATATATATATATATATATATATATATAGAGAGAGAGAGAGAGAGAGAGAGAGAGAGATATGTGGTGGATCAGTGGGATTGTTGGTTAGCACACCAGCACCAAGAGTCTGAACTGTTCCAGATCAATCATGCACACCATGATGCTCTATGGTGACACCAACAGGAGGGTTCAGGTTGTGTATTTATTACAGTCCTACAAAAACACTTTAGGTTAGTGGTGGCTTAGCAGTTAATGCATTGGGTTAGTGATCATAAGGTCATTGGTTCAGGTCCCACTAACAACAACTTGCCACTGCTGGGCCCCTGAGCAAGGCCCTTAACCCTCAATTGCTCAAAACAATAAAATTTCACGTTGAAGTCGTCGTGCACATGATACACATCTCCATCTTTAAATACACAAATAACTGTAAGCTACAACACAAACAACAATATTACATGTAAATAAAGAACCCACCACAGTCCTACCTGGAATTAGAACTGTTCCAATAGACTGCATGTCTGTCTGATGGAGGAACCCGGTCCTCGGTTCGAACACACACCACACACAGCAAGGAGAACATCAGCACCTGGACCTCCATCAGTATCTTCAGTAATGTGTGTTAGATGGTGTGTAAAAGATCACAGATCCGGTCTCCATGATGCTCCTCTCCATCATCATCACAAATAAACCTGATTTATGATCCACCACATCTCTTCAACGGGGTTTAAACTCCACCATAAATGAAAGTTCTCCATCCTTTCGTTATTTCATCTTATTACTGTAGAAATGACGTTTCTCAGATTTCCTGTCTCACGTCTCCCGGAGTGAAATAAACAGGGTCAGAAAGACTGTTTAGACTAGAACATTCTAGAAGATGAGGAGTAGTGAGGAGTCCGGGACGCTCCTCTCACTCTCCTCCACTCAAACCTCCCTCACAACACAGCGACCAATCACGAGCGACAGCAGCACGCGCATTAACAATCACGTGTAGACGAGGGCGGGAAGATTTTCCCGCGTTTACATCCTGAGGTAAAGAATGATTTTACCTTTACATCAGTAACGATAAATCAACAACTAAAGTCATCAAACTAGTTTCTTATACTGGTGGTGTAAAACATCAACTACTATTCAAATAATACAACTAGTTTATGCTTCTAAAGAGCCCCTGGATAAAATAAACAATTAAATTTCATGTCTGAAATTAGTTCTAATAATTTCTGTAGTTTTTAAAGAAACAAACTCCACCGACAAGAAAATTCTTAGATTACTGCGCCCCCTGCTGTCATGTTTTTAAACTGAAATTTCAGTGTTTACTGACGTGCCTCTATTAATTTAAATGTATTTATTTATTTGAGATTGTAATGGCCTACATACATCACACAAACCGCACCACTCAACCAATTTTGCATCTTCAATTTACTTTACCTGTAAGTTTTTGGACAGTGAGAGGAAAACCATGCAGACATAAGAAGTATATGAAAAACCCACAGAGAAATTATCAGATTGTATCAGCGGGAAATCAAACCCAAGACTTCCTGTGCGGTGACAAACTACTCAACCTCAAGGAGGAAAATACACACCAGATAAAAGAATAAAGATTGATTTAAAAACAATAAAACACACTGCTGAAAATCTTTAATATTCAGTCCTAGAAAACAAATGCTTTACAATGAAAGGTTGAATAAAAAGATACAGTATGAATGATCATGACCAAGATAAACAACAGACTATGATTTACTTTTTCACTCTAATTAAAGAAAACATTTCAAAACCATTTAAGACGTTTGGTTAAACCTGAATCACAGAAAATTGACCCTCTTGCAAAAGAAAATCCGAACAAGAACATTCCTAATATAGACATGCAAATAGGTTTCAAAAAATGAAAAATTCTCAGAGACATGAAATTTTTTACTTACAATTAAACCAAATAATCCTAATTTAGTATTTAACGACTTCTAAACTCACCAGTTTGTGTAGATCTACAGAACTGGACAAACACCTGAGAACAAACACCAGAGGACCAATGGACCGAGGACAAACACACTGAAAGTAAGAGGGTGAACATTTCTGCTGCCACGTTTGAGTTCCTCACCTGGATCATGAGGTTCCTCCCACAGACTCGGGAAATGAAGCACTAAAACAGTGATAACTGGTTTTGTATCAGATCTGTGACATTTGAACAAACACTTACACCCCCAGGTGCTCTGCTGGCTATTTACGGGGGGGGGGGGCAGCTCTTGATTGAATGCATTGCAGCTCTCAACGAGGCTCATGGGAACAAAGGTTCATCAGAAAGAATAAGGTACAATTTGAACGTCTCCATGGACATATTGCAAGTTCCAGCCAGAAAAAACTAAATAATAAAAATAAAAACCCAGGCTAAGATTAACTAAAGTTCTCTTACTTTACATGAAACTTATTTAAACCTTATTAAACCACATCTGCTTTTCATTAAACAAGAACATCTGGAATGTTCCATGTTAGTTTTACATTCAAGAAACAAACCAGTTTATTACCAGACTCGACTAATCGAATGTACCAGAAGTTCTCAAAAACATCATCCACAGTGACGTTTCCTACAACAATCCCAGAGTACTAGAACTTTCTGTAGAATTGGTCCTAGTGGTCCAGACAGGATCAGCACAAATACTTTCAACAATCAAAAATAAAACACAATTCTCACCCACTAAACTGAACTGCCTGAAATAACGGGGGTACGCTCCTCGATCACCAATGTGGGAGGAAAATGCAGTGTGATGGTGAGGAGAGCTGTAAGTGCTTTACCACAGACATGAATCAAGGCACAGTGTTGTACAGAAGGCTCGGTGTGTGTGTGTGTGTGTGTGTGTGTGTGCGCGCGAGAGAGAGGCACTGACTGTAAACAATGCAGCAGATATGATTACAAAACATTGTATTCCCAGAATTCCCAATGACTGATTTAGAAATGAGTTACAGCTCAGACTACAAAATATCTCCCAGCAAAGGATCAGCACATCCAATCACATCCCAGGAACGATGCGGGTGTGTTCGGTGTTCCTTCGGTGTGAAATGGCATGTTCACAGGTAGAGGAATGCTTGAATATAAATGTGTGTATTACACAGGAATTATGGTATGTATGTGGAACGTGTGTGTATATATATAAAAAATGTGAGGTGGGTGTGTGTGTGAGTGTAGTACAGATTGTGGAAGGCGGCGGTTTGGTCGGTTATGAAACTCCTTGCTGACTTCTGATTAGATCACATGACCTTTAGATGGTAGATTTGGAGAAGGAGACACGGAGGTGATGATTCTCACCCAGATCATGATTGTGGAATTCAATCAGTGACTCGATGGCTTCGTCCACAGAGTCCAACTGGATCAGCGCCATCTTGTGGTCCTTCCTGTGAACAGAGACCATCAGAATGAGCTGCATGATCCTGGAGAATGAAGATCTGAAGCACTGGAGACATGAAGTGGGGTCTGCAACAGACCTGTTCAGGTGTTTAGTGTATCGGACCAGTGTGTGACCCACCGTAACCCCAAATAGGATTAAGTGCTGTTAGCACTAGATTATGGATGAACTAGAACCTCTTCTGAATAATAAACAGACGTCCCACGTGCTGTTGATCAGGAGCTTCTTCTGATCACATGGTACATGTTCAGTTCTACACACTTTATATCTGTAGTTACAAACAACTCCCACAATGCAATTGTTCTGAACACACACACACGCAGCATTGTTTGCAAAGATGTTCACATTTTTATGGCATAGCCTTATGGGTATTGTATGGGCAACTGCTTCTTTACACCATAATTCTTCCGGCAGTTTTGTGGTCTTGTGTATATAGAAATGTTCTAGGTGATTTAGGCCCTAGGCGGGTGAATCTGCTCTTGACACTTGTGGGTACAAATCAGTCTTAGTTTGCTGTACGGTGGCTGCATGGACATCTGATGTGCAGCACGCTGGGAGCAGCAAAAGAACAAAAAAAAATCACTAAACTAATTCAGGATGTGGAATCGTGATCCTTTAAAGATTTTTGTTAAAGACATTATGTTCAGCGCCCCTTGTGGACACATTTACTATTACAATTGGCGAATGGCTGAGAGATACCTACTGAAAAAACTTGAAGGCCTTAACTGTGGCTCCTGAGCTTCTGAACAATTCCTTCAGATCATCTTCATGCACAGACGGTCTGCAGAGAGCAGCACAAATTACACTGGAGCATAGTCAACAACAACAACAACAACAACAACGAGAGCGGTGATGGTTCACTCACGGAATGTTGGAGAGGTGCAGCGTGGAGGACGGAGGAAAGATGTTGGAGTAGTTTTTGGATCCTGGTTTTTTGAAGCGATGGAGAGGAGAGGTACTGTAATCCTTGGTGAGCCCCTGGTCCTCATGACCCTCACGTGGCAGCTGTACCACCGTGTGTTTCGACAGGGTCACACGGAGAGACTGTCCATAAAGCTTCTGCCCATTCAGGTGACTCATGGCTGAGGGACACATGAGATTCAGCTCATTTAAAAACAATCAAAACTCAACACAGTGAAGAAAGTAAATTACTCATATGTGTGTTTGATATGACCTAATAAAATATGTTAAAATTCTTATAAACAAACTAAACCGGTACATCCATCCACTACTCATGTCAGCCAGAAGAGGTCCCTGTTGCAGCAGCAACAATCTACTGAATCTTGTCTGTGTAATGCCCGTCCAAGCCGGTAGCACTGCAGAGATTTAGAGCTCCCACAACAGTGAGCTAGTCTGGGTTAGGGGACCATGGACTCACAACAATAAGTCAAAGAGAAAAGTATTTACCCAACTGTGCCTGGGTGGCATCTGCCATTTGTACCAAGGCATTCTCCTTCTTATTGAAAAGGATCTTGACTCTCATCACGTCACCATACACACCTAGAGGAGGAAGAAGAAATGGTGTTTCACAGAATCACTGCATGTATTAAACACTCTTCATCTCTTCGAAATCATCATCATGTTCCACAGTTGCATGATCTGGTTACCGTAGAGACATCAGGACATGCATGATGAAAGATACAGCATTTCAGCATCAGACCCCACCCACACCCCTGTACCAATCAGAACCAATTCATGTCCACACACACGCACGCACGCACGCACGCACGGTCATGTAGTGGTGGGCGAGTGGAACTGAAAAGTTCAACATATGAAACACAAAAAAGAAAAGAATGATGGCAGTGATAACGTACCGAAAAGAATAAAGAGGCTTTGTGGTGTAATGCTCTTTAGAGACAGCAGAGGGAGGCAGCGGAGGGAGGAAGGGAAGGGAAAAGACCGGACAGGTGCAGGTTCGACAATCCAGTAGATCCAAAAGAACATGGGGAGAAAAAAATGGTACACAAAGAAGAATCCAGCAGAGCGCGCGAGTGTGTCGTCATCAACGGGGAAGGAAAATAAACCACGACGACCATCAGAGGTGATGAGAGAGAGAGAGAGAGAGAGAGAGAGAGAGATTAACAAAACCAGATCAGGTCAGTACAGCTGCACCAAAAACATTCCAATAAAAAAAATTAAAAAAAACAGTACACACACGAATCCCCCTGTACTGTTACATGTGTGATGATGTGATAAGGAGTTGATCTGTGTGTGATCATTAAGTGAACTTAGCATGAACTGTGGGACACCCTGAACTCTGAATGTGTGGTAAAGAGATGGAGGACCCCCACTGCAGGGGTTGGTGTTCCGGGGTCACCACCACCCCACTCATACACACCTCAGGGTTGAGATTGCTGACGAGTAGGACCGTATGCACACTCGCACCCAGACCCGTGAATGCGAGTCGACCCGCGGCGGCTGCTGGAACACTCAGAGACGCCAGAGCACCAGGTACACTGGGAAAAGTTAAACCTGCAAACATCAGAGAGTTTAGTCCCACCGAACAGCAACCAAAAGCACCAGTCCACATGGAGCTCATCCATCCAGTCATCAAATATTCTATAATGTGATCTAGTGTGATGAGGTGAATTGAACCTGCAGCCTGCTGGATGCTGAACGCTGGAGAGAAACCGTGTGCTCTCACAAAAGGAGACGGTGAGATTAAACCAGGAGCTGCTACACAAACACAACATTTCTCTTACTCACTGGTGCTTAACTGATTCTTCTGGTCACAAACACGTGTAACTTAACATGTTTTCAGATGATTCGTCAGTTTCTGTTGCATTTTTGATCAGATTTAATATTTTGGACTTCATTTGACCACAGTGGTTTATTTAACAAGATGGTTCTGTAACGTGCATCATAAATGTTGGAGTTCTTACTGAAGGCAGCAGGGCTGATGGTCTGGGGTTCGAGGGGTGCAGGACTGTTTCCTGTCGGGAGGTCAGTGCGGGTGTAGTCTCGGCTCTTGTCGTTGTTGTATTTGACGTTCAGGCTGGTGAGTTTGGAGAAGCTGATGCGGAGGGTACAGCAGGAATTATAGATGTTCTGACCATCCAGAGCCTGAGAGAAGAAACAGCACATGGTCATGATGATTGAGAAGCTGTGGATCCCTGCACCTGGGTTTCAATCTGTACTCACCAGTTTAGCATGCTGAGCGATCATGGTCTCTGGGTACTGCACCAAGGCCTGGAATTGGTTATTTTTGGTAAATGTGATGATCTTTAACACCGTGCCAAACTTGGAAAAGATCTACAAGACAAGTTCAACACTTAGCAGGATAAAGACGTGGAGAACATGCGCAGATATCAACTGCATTAAAAGCTCAAGCTTTCCAGGCACAGGTATGGTGAGGTGAGCAGGTACCTGGTGCAGGACCTCTAGAGTAACAGGGTAGAAGAGGTTCTCCACAATCACACGGAGAACCAGACTCTGGGTTCCAGCTACATCTCCAGTGCTGAGAGAACCACAAGGTGTCTGAACCGCATTGACCGCCAGTAGCGCCACCTGGACACGCTACACCAAAATAATACCACAATAAATACACTCAGTTATTTCTTTTCTCGAGACAATTTACTCGTTATAGCAGTAAAAAAGCCTAAAATAACTGCACATGTAAGAGAGTGAGGCTTGTATCGGGCTTCCAGCTCTCACCACTTGGCTGGGTGAGTTGTTGGTCTTTAACTCCTTGTGGTTGGAATACTGCATGTAGACGAGCTGATTCCTGATGAGTGGCGTGACAGTGGAGTAATAATTTACCATCGTCTGAGCCGAATCCTCAGAGTTCATCTCAAGAAACGCCTGCGGTGACAAGATCCAGAAACTAAAACCTTCTTCATTTTGGTACCCAGACAGATGCGAGCTGTGGATCTCACCTGGTTCTTCCCCTTCAGCATGAGCAGGTTGGTGACTTTACCAAAGGGAAGTCCTAATGAGATGACCTCTGCCTCTGTGACGTCGTTCGGGAGCTTTCGGACATGAACGACTCGAGAGGGAACGCCGGTGTTCTGGAACTCCGCTTTAAACTTCTTACTGTCGTTCCTATTTGCTAAAAGTTTTGGCAGAGAAGCGTTCATGAGAACACCGGCGGTCACGATGCTAATCACCAAACGTAGTGGATAAACAAAGTTACCTGCTCCTGGGTTCATGATGTATGGACCGTTCGATACACACAGGAGTTCATCTGAGCTTCTCTACCATCCCAAAAACATCAACATCAGATCCACATATACACAAACAACCCTATTAAAGTGCTGGTATTTAATCAAGAGTTCAAACACCCAATTAATGTTACCATAAAAACATTCATCACCAATCCTCTCAGAATGAAATGCATTTCATGTGTGTGTATGTTTAGATTTGGGGGGTTACAGTCAGTGACCCTACAGCCTGATCTTCATTTCATACTCAACTTAGTCCCCCAGAACGTGTGGAAGAAAACCTCGAACATTACAGAGAACCTTAAACACCATCGTCCAGAATAATTGTGAGAGGAAGGAAGTCCTGCTGCTGTGGAACAATGAGAACTATCCTCACTGAGAGAACGGAGCCGGGTTCGAGCAATGGAACTAAAACCTCATCAGAGAGGAATGCAGAATTCTACTAAAATAAAAAAAATGTGAAAGAAACCAGCTGGATCCTGGTTCTGCTCGAGGTTTAGTCCCGTTCTCACGTGCAAGACAAATTTGATTGGGATTTAAGGTAATGTTGTAGATTTGTGGTTCGAGTCGTGAGTTTTCTACTGTGGTGAGAAATACAGCAGCAAAGGAAGCTGCTGAATTTAGGAACATAAACGTCGAATAAAGTAGCTGTGGGTGTAAAGAGCTGAAACGTGAACATACCTTTGTACCTACTGGAAAATCATGGACACGGCTGTAAGGAAAAGAAACACACAGTAAACATCTAAACAACAACATCTGCGCTCAGTTCAATCATCGGTGTCCATGTTCCACCACCAAAACCTCCAGATACTGTGAAGAACTGAAAGAAACAGAAGAACACAGCTTACTCTAGATCAGTGAGGTAGCTGGATCCCAGAGGATACACATCTGTCTCCAGACGTCTGAAAACAGAGGACATGTTAAACTCATCAACAAAACCTCACTAGCAGGACTGACTCGTCAAAAAGAACTTATTTATTCTATAAGGCGTCTACGTTATTAACTGTTCGAAAGCCTGAATGAAATCATGTGTTAGTGTAGAACCAGGGAGGTCAGAAAAGTGAAGAGATTTCAATCATTTCCTTAAGTTCATCAAATAAAGTTCACAGCAGTCCTGAGCAGTGAAAGTGTATCTGTAACAATGCACATGAAGCGGCTCAAATCACTAATTAATATTTTTATTAAATATTATTTATTAATAAATATATTAAATAATATTCACTTCAGTGTCGCTGGCACACAAAAGTTATCAGATTGGGAAATAAACAATATATAGTTTTTTCAAAGAGAAAAAATAAATTAAATCTTGATTTGATTTTCAGGGCCTCACTCAGGGGCCCAACAGTGGTGGAAGTGGGTCTTTAACTAGTGACCTTCTGAACTCTAGGCCAGTACCTGAAAACAAGATCTAGAACCGAGAAGGTAAACATGAGCTCCCTCCATCTAATGATTTACCCAGTAACACTGGCATGAACCGCCATTACACTGGCACCAAACCTGATGCGGTGGGTACCAAGACTGGCACGGGGGGGAGGGGGGGGGAGAATTACCCAAATGTATCCGAACACAAGGACAATAACATCGTTCTAAAAAGATCTCGTTTATATCGACTAGTCAATAATTTTCAGGTTACAGAATCAGAGGCCAAATATTAGAATGTTTTTAATATTAAAATATTATAATTAATACAAACCAGTCAAACATACCAAAGGGCACTACATTTTTAATTGCATAAAATTTGTTCTTCTTAAAACGTTATTCAGCTTTACAACATATAGGCGGCTTTTTTCTAGAATATAAGTTTATAAACAACTTTTTACATGTGTAAATATTATTAAAAAATCAACAGGTCGCTAATGTGAACTTCAGAAGCATCTCGCTTCCGTGTTACTTTTCCACACCCGTTTTCTGACAATATTTGCCTGCTGCACGCTGATTGGCTGTTAAAATCCCGCCCGCTGATACCCTCGACTCTCATTAGTTAATCTTGACGTCACTACAAACCACCACCGAATAAGACACATGAGGCGGGTCTTGTCTTGTACCGGTGTGTTTAAAACATTTTCTACGGACATGTTGCAAAACTGCTTTTTTCAGTAAATGTTTTAAAGGATAGAATTATGTCCAAGTTTACAAACGAAAAAGACAAGAAAGCGTAAATATAAATGAAAACATTTTATGCACTTTTTCGGCCTCTAAAGCTTCTATTTGTCGTCACTCACCCAGCCATGGCACTGCCAACTTCACCCACTCTCTGAGGAGAGCGCCGACCAACTCTTATATACTCCCAAAATGGAGGAAGCCACCATACGACACGCTGATTGGTCTAATAGTAAACTATGGCGGGAACTAAGATGCAATAGAGATGCGTGATTGGAGGAATGAAACATCACTCTATAAGAGCGGGATAAAACTTCTCATACAGAACGGTGATTCAAAATCAGCTTTTTGTTGTTTTTTGTGCTATGATGGTTAAAACCAGGTATATTTTTAATAAAATAGGAAAAACGCTCAATGAAACCTTAATTTCACGAATCCTCTGTGGTCAAGACCTACCAGTAGTGTTTACTAACCCTGAGGTGCATTCATGCTTTCTGAATTTAAGTGGAGTTTAAAGGTCTCAAACCTAACACTAAGTGCACTATAATGTAGTGTGTAATGCACACTGAGCACTTTTTAGTGCACACTTTCATATGTGCTGTCTCAGATGGGAAGTGATGGAGAAACATGACAGTGTTCTATCATCCGCCAAACTAGCTGCCACTTTCCATCATCAGTTACCATGGTTACAGCAATGACCGCTATTAATCGGTGGAAAGTTCAGTCTCTTCCTGGTATGTAGGTATAATAGTGAGGGTTTAGTGTGTGTAGTGTAACATTACTGCACAATCTATGTTTGTGTTTGATGTTATCAATCCAGTCGTTTCAGTGTTGCACTAAAATTGTGTTGCATTGTACAAATTAAAATCAATATAAAATATAAATATCAAACTAACAGCAACATGCCACCTTTACCGCACTGAACTTGTTTGTTAACTGTTGGGAGTGCAGTGATATCATCTATCCATCTAGTGTTAGCAGCACTTACACCGCGTAGGGTCACAGTGGCTGAATACACTAAACACCTGAACAGGTCACCATTCTGTTCCATTGATCGTAAGTGTATGCACAACTGTGTTATCAGAACAGTCCATCAATTTCTTCAAATAATGTTCTGCACATGTTGTTGTGGCATCGTGTGGCCTTGGTATGTTCATAAGCTCTGTAGCTTCTTAAAGGTAAAAATCCAATCATGGATGATAGAGAATAAAGCAGATAAATGAAATAAACACTAAGAAACACATTAAAAAAATGTATGAGTATTAATAATGTTAGAAACAGAATGTGTGTTGAACATCAGACAACCTTTAATTTCATCTACAAGAAATTTCATTATTGAAACATTCCTAAATATACACTTAAATACACACACACACACACACACACACACACACACACACACACACACACACACACACACACATATGTAT
>JAOTRQ010085578.1:0-20000 GCA_028565875.1 Hoplisoma paleatum
ACACACACACACACACACACACACACACACACACACACACACACACACACACACACACACACACACACACAGCCTATGGAGTGATGAAACACCTAGTCCTGAATATTAAAATAAAATGATGATATGTTTTGGTGCAGAAACTTAATGATTAAAAGCCAACTACTGGACACATCAGACACTTCAGTAAAGATCCACATGATGGCGCAAAAACACCAGAAACATCGAATATAATTAACAATCCAAACTGTTTTACACTGATTATTTTTTGATTACATATTATTGTTTTCATAACAGCTATTTAATTGTCTATATAAATTGTTTTATTTGAATGTAAATACGCAAGTTATTATTGAATAAGTATTAAACAAATAATATAAATCACTATGATATCTAATGCATATATTACGGTAATAGTTTTTATTATTATTATTATTATTTATAAGTGTTTTGTCACTGATGGGCTTCCGTAGCTCGACAGTTTATCTCCAGTCTGAACTGATAAAGGGCACTTAAGTCATGAACACGATGTTGCCAGATTGGACAGTTTTAATTACAAACAACGTTGATTTAAAGTTGATTTTAGGTCATCATCAGACGTAATAAACTTCACCGAACAGCGTTGATTTGACGTCTTTTTGCTATCTAGGGTTTAGATATTGGTCGATTGTTGTGTGTTCGTTTTTTGTGGTGTTATAAAGACGGAACTGGCAACCCTGTACACTCGTTACTCTCATTCCGGAGCGGTTGGTGCCGTCTCGAGCTCTGAGCTCTGTTCAAATGTGTAAAAACAGGTAAATTATATTTTTATTCGTTATTTGTAACGAAGTTTTTTTTAACGTACTATTTACTTAAAATGAATATTGTGGTTCGGAGTGTGAATATTATAAATATAAACAGAGCTGTTCCAGCTTGGGGGGATTTAGGAGAGAAATAATTTAGAGCACTAATGTGACTAATAAGACGATAAAAATAGATTTTTTTATGTTAAATTATATATTTTTAACAGTTTAATTAGCTAAAGGTAAATAAAGTTTAACATGCAAGTTGTGAAGTTGTACACACATTTATACACGCTAGTGAACACACACTAGGGGGCAGTAGTGAGCATAGTGGACAGCCCTAGCTAAGGCACCCAGGGCTCCGTCAGCGGGTCCGGTGCCTTGCTTAAAGGGAAATTCAGTCGTGACTTGAACCTGGCAACCTTCCGATCACCACCCAAGTTCTCTAACCACCAGACCACCACTGCCTCTTGATATTAAGTGGAATATTTCATATATAATATAATCACCTGATTATAACATTTTAAATTCTGTATTTTTTTGTTTTTGGCATCTATCTGGTATTGTTAAACGATAACGCAATATTGCAGACGAATCCATGGAAGCAAAATGCTGAACAGATCGCCAGGCAAACTCTACAAGACAAAAACAGTGCCCCCAGTTAACCTGACTGCATGCTTTTGGACTGTTGGGTGACGGTACTTAACCACCAAGCCAAGCAATCTGTTGCTCAAGTCTAGCGTGCAGTACTCATTCCAAACACCACTTATAATCCAAACGACTCGAATCAATCAGATTAAAGAATGACAACATTCCAAAACTGCTTAACCAAGGGCCAAAACGATGGAGAAGGTTTTACTTATTATTATTATTATTATTATTATTATTATTATTATTATATACTAAATAGACACAGTTACGTTGAACAGTGTAAACAGTGGACTGTACGTGTCCTTGCATACACCCTGAAACACCACCAAGATTTTACAGAGTTAATGATTTGCTAACAGGTATAAAAGTGTGTAAGGTGTGTTCCTGATAAACAATCTTACACGACTGAAAACAACCCGCTCAGTTTCACACTTATATTCTCATTCTCAACAACAGAAACATCATTTAGACAGCGGATGGATATGCACACGTTTCCATTTATAATATATACTAAACGTTGACTGAATTTGAAGATTTAGGAGGTCGATCCCATCATGCATGTTGCCAAATAACAAGGTTAGACGGTTCTGTAAGCGTGACAAGAGCTCATGTACTGTACTTTACTGTGTTATAAATGATGTATTGTGCAGTTACTAACTTGTGAGTGGGGACAAAACACTGTAATATGATTATAAACAGCTTCGTGACTTTGCTACGTTCAGATTATCGATTTTATCATAATTAAAATCTCTTTCTGTATCCTCAGATTAACAAAATTGTCAACTTCATGTGTTCAGTACTGATCAAGTCTCTGATTCAACACACTCGACTTCCATCATATTTCCATGGAGACGGTAGTAATTGTGGCTATCGGTGTGCTGGCCACCATCTTCCTGGCGTCGTTTGTGGCTCTGGTGGTGGTGTGTCGCCATCGTTACTGCCACCGGCCCAACTTGCTGCAACACTTTGAGTCCAGGTCAGTATACATACAGTATACACACACACACACACAGCATGGGCATGTTGTAGATATAAAACACATGATCCTTAAGCTTTCGTACGATGACCGAGCGCCAAAGCTGAGCTGTGAGTGACATATTCGTGTCTGTCCACTCAGACCCACGGTCGATCTGATCGGAGCGATGGAGACTCAGAGCGAACCCTCAGAGCTGGAGCTGGACGACGTGGTGATCACTAACCCTCACATCGAGGCCATCTTCGAGAACGAGGAGTGGATCGAAGACGCCTCGTACGTCCTCTTTGTCACTTTTATCTCCACCTCATTATGCCGATCGTTTCCAAAATCTGCATTAAATCAGACTTCTCATCAGACGTCGTATAAATCTGTCATTATCTCTGTCTCCCTGCGTCTGTAGTGGTCTGGTGTCTCACTGCATCTCTATTCTGAAGGTAATTTACACCCTCTTCGAATGTCAAGAGCCTTTAGTAATCACGTTTAGCATTCAGCGTTTGTCATTATTGATGTCTGGTTGCTCCGGATCGTTCGTCACATCCAGATCTGCCACACTCTGACCGAAAAACTTGTCGCGATGACGATGGGCTCCGGAGCAAAGGTGAAGGCCCCGGCCAGCCTTGGTGACATCATCACAGTGGCCAAACACATCAGCCCAAGGTAAGGATGAAAATATATTCAGGGTCAAAGTTATTTTAACATGAAATGCACTTCATTAGGCAGTATGTGTTTACTCGGCCGGCATGTAGCTTAGTAATCTGGGGCTTTCTGTGTTGGTTTCCTACCACAGTCCAAAGACATGCAGTTAATTGGAAATACTGAAATTGTCATGTGTAGATAGATAGATATATAGATATATAAAATTATCTTCCATTTCTGTTTTTCAGGGTAGACGATGTAGTTCGATCCATGTATCCCCCGCTGGACCCCATCCTTCTTGATGCCAGGTACTTAATGTTTGAAAGTCAACAGCTGCACATGAAAATATTGTGTGTTGCACGATTGCATTGTGTCTCTCTGAAAACTGGGGACAACTGTGCCCTGGTGGTTAGAGAACTGTGCTTGGGACCGGAAGCTTGCTGGTTCAAATCAAAGAGTCGACAAGTCACGACTGAAAGGCCCTTGAACAAGAAACCGGACCTCTGACTTCTCCCCCGATGCCGTGGCTAGGGCTGCCCACCATGTAAGATGTGTGTGTAAATGTGTGTTACACCGCACAGACAAGGTTAAATGTGGAAGACTGCATTTAATCGCCTTGTATAAAAAGCACAAGGGTTAAAATATATATATCATTTATATATAGAATTGCTAATTTAACATGCTAATCATCTGCCTAACACCAATTACAATTTCTAATCTACAATTATTGACTGTGTTATGTTCCGTCAGGGCCACTGCACTGCTGCTCTCGGTCAGTCATTTGGTGTTGGTGACACGTAACGCCTGTCACATGTCTGGAAGCCTGGACTGGATTGACCAATCCTTGCACGCGGCCGAGGATCACATGGTGGTGTTAAGAGAAGCGGCCTTGGCTTCAGAACCTGACCGACGGCTGCCAGAAAGAGAGCAATCCATCTGAGTCCGAATCACGTGCATACCGAACGCCGCCGGTGAGCGTTAAGAGATGAACTCGAAAAACACACATGCCATGTCTAATTATGTTACATTTATTCTGTTGTTAATAAGTGACTGTTGTAAAGTTACAATCTTTTATTGTTTTTGTTAATAAGATCAATCACAGCTACGATTCGTATCTAAGCTTTAAGTAAAATCACACAATTCTATCTGATACACAAGTCACATCACACACAGCCATGGACAATTTTGTACGATCAATTTGCCTTACCTGCATGTTTTTGGACTGTGGGAGCAAACAAGCCTCAGGGTTACCCAGGATTCAAACCCAGGACATGTCGCAGTGAGGGGACAGTGCTAAGCCACCGCGCCGCCCTATAATGTCATGGTTGCCAAAAGTTGTATGTTTATTTTATTATTTGTATATATTTTTTATTATTAATTTGATTTGTATGTACAAACCGATACAAGGTGTATTTTTTAAAGCAATTTAATGAAATAAATGTTTGTAGTGAAATGTTTCGTTTGCTATTGATGGGGAAATGTGAATGTAAACATAAATGTTTAAGACTGAAATGTTTACAGCCAACAGCAAGTACCACAACTACCATTACACACCTTGTGGCAACAATTTTTATTCCCATTTCATAACGATACAGGTGAAGATGTTCCCTTTCAGACATTCCAGCCCTATTCAAGCACCTAAACTCATTAAAACACTTCCAGCATCCTGTGCTAGTTCATCTGCGATCACACACAAATCCACTTCATTACTGGTTTTACAGGAACAGAATTATTCAGGATCAAATATAATTCCTTGGCAGAACAGCTTATGCAATTTGGAACATGATTTCCGGGTGTAAGAAAAATGTTTTTTGGCTCTTGTTGGCATGACGGCATCATGTAACACAACCATCATCATGTTTTTAAATGAAACTACAGTCATTTATACTTCATTGTTTTAAAGCAGACATGCAGATGAATAGCACATTTACATTTAGTTTATTTCATTATTTATTACATTTAAAGGTGCATACCTATTTATTACACACACGGTACATACACACATACCACATTTACACCCGAAATAAAGACCAAGTGACAATCAGAAAAGAGAAACAAGACACAATTAGACTTAATAAACAGATCGGCTTACGCTGTACATGGAAAAACATCTCAGAACGTGAGTAACTTTCCAAAATAGGGTCTATAAGAACTCTTTCTGAACGATTGCAGACTAACAGAACTGAACGTCCCATAGATGTCCTGCTTTACTAGTTTGTTTTTTTCTTGCCCAGGGCTTTTTTCAGTATAATCCTTTACTCTTCTTGAGGTTTAATTGTTCCAGGTCTGACAGAGCATTGAAGTCACTCCTCTTCATTCCCAAAACAACCTACACCAAAAAAAGAATTCACTGCATTTGTGTAGTTATGTTAGTGAGCAGTGTACCGATGTAGACAATAAACGATGCTCTATTAACATGTTTGTTTAGGATGCAGCAGCGTTTATATTGTACATGTGAACGTATAATGGTGGTAGGTGGTTAGATTAGTGTGTACAGGACTGAGACTGAACTTATACCTGTTGGATGACAGTGTGGCGTACAATTAGAACGATGACAAGGACTAAAACGAGACGTTTAAACTTCTGATTCTTACCTGGAAGTCGTGATTGGACAGATAATTCTCCAAGTGCAACGGGTCCACTCCCTCTGGTAACGGTCTCTCTAACAGATCCTGCACGCTAAACTGAGTCCGGTTGAGCACCGCCAGTGCGTCCTGCACCAACGTCAGCTTCTTCTGGACCGCACCCTGAACCAAAAATAAATAGTTCATAAAGTAATAACGAACCAACAGATCTTAGATACGTTTTACTGACCTGTTTTGATGCTCGATCCCAAGACGGAAAGACATTGGTGAAGGTGAGGGGTTCAGAACCTTCCTCGATTAGATAAGCCATCAAAGGCCTTTTGGGATTTCTCTCTGTATAAAAAAATAATTATGTACATGTAGAATACTATAATACTCATTTTTACCCCTTTTTACACACGGAGGAATTAGTTCTCTGCATTAAACACAGTCGGTGCAGTGAAACAGATTTACACACACCAGGGGGCAGTAATGAGCACACTTTTACATTTGCAGCATAATTATTTATAATTAGGGTTAAGGGTCTTCCTCAGTGGCCCAACCAAAGCAAATTGGCTGTAGTGGGGCCAGAACCATCGAACCACTAGGTGGCGTTTTCATCCTAGTTACTAAATCCTTCTCACCTCGGCAGTACTGAAGCGTCGCCTCCATGGCACGTCTTCTCTCAGCGTCCCAGTGACGACGAGGCGAGCGTGAACCCGAGCTGCCCTGCCATAGATACACTTCCATCGAGTTATCCAACAGAAACAAAGCTGTGAAAAGAATCAAATGAAGACACGAAGATAAAAGTCGTGCTTGTTTTGGTCCGGGTGATTTTTGTTCGGACTCTGTACCGAACTACGTAGGTTGTACAGTGCATTAAGCATTGCTCTTACCCGGTTGTGGTACGGAATATAAACATTCCTGGACGAATGGCATTGCCACAATAACACCCGCCATGCAGGACTGGCTTATTAGCTCCTCTCCTTTAAAAGTTCCAGTCAGTGCACTTAGATTAAAAAGACGAGGAGTAAAGTTGTACTTGCCGGGATCTGAAAGAAGCATTTACAATTTCCAGCGTTGATCAGACACCTTTCATACAACTAGTGTCAGTTATACTATGGATTACAGTAGTTATAATGCAGTAGTAATAGTACAGTAATAGCAGGATCCTATATCGTCTTGAACATTATAATGTATAAAAGATATTTTAGTACTTTAAACCTTAGACACACACACACAGTTATACATTTGGACACCTTTTATTTATTGGTATCAGTGTATAAGTTTTACCTTGCAGCATGCAGTCATAACATTTTCTGTCCTGTGGCCCAACGGCGTTCCAGAATTCCGGAGGTTCTGCGCCTTCTTCTACTTCCTGAATCTTCAAGCTGCCGTCCTTGCTCAGCCCCAGCTCAGGAGGACATCTGGTACAGAGTCGCATTTAACATCACAATAATGACCTGCTTTAATAATGTAGTCTCACCCGAGCAAACGATTTAGCCTGTATCCAAATTCAGCGGTAACGTACGCGCATTATATTCTGTTAATATGCAGAATTCCGCTAACACACTCAACCGGGTTGCTGTAACTCTATATACACATGGTGCACACGGACTTGTGTGTCGTTTGTGTACCGTGATGCTCACATGAGTTGGAGCTGTTGGATGGTGCGTCTGGCGACCTGACGTGCGCCTGTGTGAGTTTTACATCCATGCCACAGGTAGAGCGCCCCTCGCTTGGCGTTCAGCAGGAGAAGAGAACCACGGGAACGCAGACTGGAATTACAACAATCCACCTCCAACAGACTCGCTGGTTCAGGAACCCGAACGCAGAACAGACGCCAGCCGGCTGGAATTAAAACGTAAAAACACTGCTGGAAAACATTTCATTCATTTACGCTGGTCCGGGGTTCGGGTCACGATTACCTACAGCTTATGTCTGCAGTAATAATGTTTTACAATATTAAAGCAACGATAAACATTTATTGATTTATTAGGTTTGATTTAACTTCTTTAATTTAGTTGAATCTGTCGTTAAGATGTTCGTTTATTGACGGGAAGTGATGTTGAACAGTTCCGGTACTGTCTTTAGTGAACATATATAGTATATGAATGTATTTACACGTTTCAGTCGTTCCTGACTCTTTGTTCCCTCTGTGGGGCGCTACCGATTCCCAGAGTTACTCAGCAATTATACTTTTACGAAGTAGGTTGCCAGGTCTTTCTCCAACCCAGTATCACTACAAGGATCTTGTGATTTCCGATCAATCTAGTGCATGATTTTGGATTGTGGAAGGAAACCGGAGTACCCAGAGGAAACCCACCCAGACACGGGGAGAACGTGCAAACTCCGCACAGAAAGCCCCCGGCCCGACCCAGGAATCAAACCACTAAGCCACCGTGCCGCCCTCATAAATAGTACATTCCAGCAATAAAAGTTTGATTGTAATCATCGTTTGACATGTCGCGCACTATGAAGCATCATTACCGTTTATAAGGTCTGCATGTGTTACTCTGGTGTATCTTATATGACACATTTTTATGCATTGTCTCCGTTTGTTCTTAAGGAGTTTATTATGTGGTTGGATGTCCATTGATGTGATCTGGTGCGATATGATCATAAGACTCATGACATGGAGTGTATCGCTGTATCATCCAGGTTAACACACACACCTGCGCACCGATCGCTGCGCGCTTTGTGAATGATCAGCCCTCCATTGAAAAGCTGCAGAAAGCACGGTGGCTCTTCCCCTTGTTTAATAAAGACCCGGGGCTCGTTCTGAAGGGACGATGGCAGGGAAAGGTCCTGCTCGCTGATCTGGGCATGACGTCCCTGCCAGATGAAAAGGACAGAGTGTTCCTGATACGAACTCTGGCCGTCAGCATTGGGCTGGTCTGTGTAAAAACCAAAGAATGAAATGGATGAAGAGTTAGTTATGCAATACATGAAAGCCTTATTTTTTATTTATTTACTTAAAACATTCGTCTCCATATCTGCCCGATGGAGGTGCTACTGTGTGTCCATTAACAATTGGGATTGTGATTGAGTACTTGTGTGTGTCACCTGTTAAATCAACACCACCGTGACCCTGACCCATCAAATAATTCCATCATGGCCGAGTATCCAAAGCTTTTACTGTTTCGAATAACAACTTAAACTCACCCACAGAATGGAGGCGATACTTCCATCGTATAACGTACGTCTCCTCTTCACGGAGCTGCCCGATGCTCTCTGGTGCCACCTTACAGTTGTCTTGTGTGCCGATCTGCCAACTTTCTACCGCAACGGTGTTTAAATCCTTCTGTCGACCAGCATCTAGAGGAAAAGGGTCACGGCGTCCGTGTACATCCGGGTCTTGCAGAATGCCGGGCTCCGCCACCTTGGTGCAATGTCCAGTAAGCGAGGCTTTGGAGTCACATGACCAGCCGTCGACAGACTGAACGACAGGATCAGGAGTCTGCAGAGAAAATGGAGAGAGCAAAATGTTTCCTACAACAGGACACGAATCATACACGAGCAATTCACCGCCACAACTCTAGAGGGTGTCGAGTTTCTGAGGGTTCAGTCACGTCTGCGTTTACGCTCCGGTTTTAGCATCAAGTGAGAAAGATCTTTGTAGATTTCAGATGATCGATATTGAACAACAAATGCTGTTAAATGTTGGATAGTAAGAATAAAACTATTGTAAACAAAGCCACCACCGTCTGCAGAGAGCGAGTGAGAGACTATTTTAACTATAAGCGTGCACGCCATCGCTGAATATAACAAAAAATAAAAAGAATCGTATTAATTTATTGCTGATAATAAAACGGAACGTGTTTATAATCTCCTCACCTCCGGAATCTTCACGTTCTCCGTCGATTCAAGCCAATCAGGGAACTTCATCCTGAACAGAACGGTCTCGTTCTTCTCAAACACACGACCGAACAGAGCCCAGCATGGCCGACCCATGCCCTGACTAAAGTCAAAACACACAGGGACGTCTTATTTATAATGCTTTTTTCGTTACATTTATGTAACGATATTGAAACTCACCGCTGAATTTCAGCGTTTCTGCCGAAGGGGTCGAGAGGATTGATTCTGCAGGTATTATAATCATAATCTCCGCTCCATACCTGCTGAGCCAAGCGCAGGGCCAGCTTCCTCTCAACGGGGGAAACGTCTTTTCCGTGCCACAGGTACAACTCGCTGCCGAAATCCAAGAGTAGAGTCTGAACAAAAAAATGGGGGGAGGAAGAAATGATAAATCCTGAAATTAGTTCGGCTGAATTTAACATCTTGATCTGATCAAGGCAGATTTATTACGTCTGCATCGTCTCATACGCCGTCGTTTTCTTTTTATAGCTCTGTGTCAATTATATAGTCCTGTGACATTCACTGCAACCAACACTAGAGGGTACAGAGTTTCACCTGAGAGGAATCCAGCAGAGAACGGTTCGGGGTTGAAGCCCAGCCCTGCTCGTGTGGGACGAATCGATCCTCCTGAAGTCGGTACACGCAGTTCGATTCAGAAACGGCCTTTTCATACAGCTGATCATCATCAGCCCAGCCTGCACACAAAACACAACCAATGAAAAGATGAAAGAACAATTTGTGGTCATTTTTCTAAAATGGTTTGTTCAATGATCGTTTTGCTCGTGTCAGACCGCTGTAAGGACTTTGTCCTCCCAGAAGCTTCCAGAACTCGGCAGCTTGAGCATCGTCCATGTTTACGCCTTCTTCTAGGTGAATGATTTCTGTTGCTTGGCATCCCAAATCCCGATGAGCCACGACCAGCGATGCCACGGAAGAGGCCTGGAACAAGCAACCCAAACAAACTCATCTCACCAGGCTTATTTATTTATTTATTTGGGATCTTAATGCCATTTCATACACACAGTCTATAGTTATATAAAGTTATATACACAGTTTATATTTTGGTTTTTATTTGTTTTCTTGCAAAGACGTTTTCTTATTAAGGATCGTAATAATAGATGCAGAACTGCAGAGCTTTATTGAATCACGACTAGTGTATGTATAACAATTCTATTACCCATGCGGCGCAGTGATACAGATGTGCGTACCGTTGCTCTTTCGGTGCTGTTCGACAGCTGGCCTATCCATAAGAAGCACTCACGCGGCGTGACGAGGACAAAGCAGTCGCCACTGTTCAGCGAGCGAGCGAGCGGCTCCGCTAAACGTACCTGCACATTTTTGCAACCTGATAAAAAAACAAAAGAAGCAAAAGCTAGATTTAGCCAGCAATTACCCACAGATCACCGAATTCTATACATGGTGGACTTTTGCAGGAACCTTTGATATGAATGAGCATGAGGCTGCTGAAGGGAACCGTATTCGTCTCGGCTGAAGCAGCATCGGTGGAGTTGTGGTTGTTCTTTACAGCTGTGGAGCAAAAATACATTCGAATCTGAACATCACAACGTTGGAACACCGAACCGACTGAAATCGTTCATGCCTCACCGGTTTGGGTTTCCGTGGCATCGGGGTCGTCTTGTGGTTGCGTGAAATCTCGCAGGATGTCGTCTCGAGCTGCGAGGGAGCGTAACGGATTTCTGGAAGCCCGGGTGCGACGGGAAGGCCGGACAGAGCGACGATGTTCCGCCACGGCTGAGCTCAAACTGCATAGACACAAACCCACACAAAAGATCGAAACAACATCCCCCGGATTCCATTTCTATCCTTTATTCGGCATTTAATGTTAAAAACTCAACGAATGTCAGGAACAAAATGTTAATATTGTTTAACCGAATGAATTTATTCCACAACTGTATGAACACTAAAACAAAATCAAGCCCACAGTGTCACACTTGAGACCTGGTTAAACACGCAGTCTGGACTTACATGGGTGTGTTAGTAAGGCAAATGTTGCTCAGGTCCTGTTCTGCATCTCCTGAACCGTCCTTACGCTCAGGGGTATCAGGGGTCATCGCCTCCTCATCTTTCTCGACGACGACCCTCCGCGGGGGCGTAGGTGCTTCATCCAAACGCTGAGACTCGGACTCCGTCTGCACGGATGTCTGATAATCAGCTTCTACTGAGATTTTCTACAAACACAGACACACATTTAACCCACAGACCGTTCTGTACGTGTGTGTGTGTGTGTGTGTTGTACCTTATTTTCCCAGCATGTGTTTGGTTTTTCTTGAGCCAAGGAAATCTCTTGAGCTTCGAAAGAAAGACTTCTCTGTGGTCATTCATAAAAAAAGACAAGATTACAGATGGGTTAGAACATACACAGGACGATGCACATACAAGCACACGGCAGACGTTACGTGAGCATGAAAACATGCCTTTAGCATGATTTGCTCAATTTCAAGTCTAAAAATAAATCCATGTTTTAGTAACAGATACTGCACATAACTCTCTAGGTCACTGATGATTGGCCAAGTGTGTATTAAGTGTAGTAGCGATGCAACATCAGAAGTTAGTTGGGGGAAATAGTTACACTCTTGTTTCTTAAATGTTTGCATGTTTTTGGACGGTGTGAGGGACTCCATGCAGATAACATGCGAAACATACAACGAACATGCAAACTGTGTAGAGGAAGCCCCGGGTCTACCCGGGAAGTGAACACATCATCATCATCATCATCATCACACACCTCGGAACGTTTATGGCGGTTCGAAGACCAACAGTCACGTCGTCCTGCACATCAACTCACCTCATTAAAATACATCTTGTACTGAGTGGGGGTGCCGGGAACGGAGAACACGGAGGAATACACGGGCTCCTGGACAGGACCATGGAGACCACAGCAGCAAACGTAATAAAGAACAGAACGATTTGGAAAAAGCATGAAGAGGAGGAGGAGGAGGAGGAAGAATAATGTGCGGGATGACATGCGAAGCCACGTTTACATGCACCTTACCCAACACTGAGCCGGGGCAGAAGAGACGCCAACAGTGTTGTTCTGATGCACCACAGGACGGAAACAAGAGATGGAAATAAAGAAATGAAAAAAAGTGAAAGAGAAGTGTGTGTGTGTGTGTGTGTGTGTGTGTGTGGTGAACACGAGTGTCGTTTCAGAACCGCTGTAGTAATTAACATAGTTCAATCTGTTCAGCAGACATTTGTGCCACTAGGATTAGATTCATCGTTACGCAAAACGCAAATATTAATTAAAAATAGCAACAATACTCTTGCACAGTCGTTTTCCCATTCAGCCAGGAAATGAACGACCGGAACGTGACGTCATGGCTAATAACATTTTCGATCCTGATGGAAACACGAAGCTAAAGTTGCTAGCTAATTAGAAAGTACGGCTAACTTAAAACACTTTTCACAGAAAAGAAAAATCAACCATTTGGCGTAATTGAATTAAATTTGTTCTTTTTTTTGTTCTACGTAATAATGATGCAAAGAATAATAATCATTCATTTAAAAAAACACCATCACCCACCTGTAGCCGAGTCGTCTGTTGCTCATGTTCTTCGACATATCCTTGAGAATCGGAAAAGCTAAAAGGGAGCAGAATAGACGACAAATTTATTAACTTTATACATGCTCATAATGTCCATCTGGAAAAGGTCGGGGAATCTAAAAATGCATCGAGGTCCATTTTGATCGATCTGACGTTGGTCTTATCAAATCAGATCAAAGTTTGTCACATACACAGTTATACACGGTAACAACCGGCAGTGAAATGCTTTGTAACTTCTCCATCCGAACATTCGAAATGACTGAGTACGTACGGAACACAAGCGTCTTGGACGTGAGCACAAACTCTATAAAAGAAATCTTTTCGAAGCCTCGGAGACGTTTATGTATATAACAGGGTTATATGTGTCTAATGAGCAGTGAACCATGTACATTACCTGCAGGAGGTGCTTTTTTGTTTAGCGATTGGTGAAACGTTTGGTTTCCTTTGTAATAAATTATTTAATATTTAAGTTTTATTCAGTGGCGGTAATAATAAATAAGATACCCATTTCTTATCACAGCCGTCTCGGTTGCTTTATGCAGAGTTTCTGTATCCGCCGGTGTTGATGGACGGTCGTCGAAGGTTGCGGGAGCAATTCTGCGTGATTTGTGAGCGAGGCTGCCGTCCTTCCTTCCTCTTTGTCTCCAGGGTGCAGTAGCTCGTAGCGCCGGAGAATAATCGCCCGCGGTTACAGGCGAGCTCCCTTCGCCGCCTCCATTCAGCTCCAGGTTTTTGTTGTACAGTTTGTTCTGGTGCTCGGGTTCTACCCGCGATCCAGCATTATTAGGACTGCTTTTCTTCAGGATGCCTTTGACCTCTGGGACTCGCCTCTGGGGTGCAGGCTGGGAGTTCTCCGGTGAGTTGGCGAGATGGTTAGGTTCTTCACTAGGTTTAGGGACGAATGAACGAGTCCGCTGTTGGTCCGAGGTGTGCCAGGCCGGATCCTTCTGGAGCTTTAGAGAGAAACGACAAATTCGATTTTAGCCATCAAATCCGAACATGTCTGTCGAACATAAACGACATCGTCACACATTCACTGACCAATTTGACCTCATCTGAGGTGATGGGCTGCGTACGGAAGCGTGTTCCTCGGTGTCTGTGCCTCTCCGAGGCCTCTGAAGAACGTCCGTCTCCTCTCGTACTCGGAGGTCTTTCGGTGGGCACGACCGGCTGAGACAGTTTATTAAAGAGCGCCAATTTCTCACTCAGGGAAAGTTTAGAGCTGGCATCATCCTGCACTTCTGGCTCCGTCTGTGCCAGCTTGGTAGCACCACTGCGTTCAACGAGAGACAGAAGACGGTGTAATTATTCAGGTACCACACAATAAATGTCCATTTGGACCAAATCGAGCATCAGATGGTATAAACGGTTTTAGAGAAGCAAGATTTCTTCATTCTGGTTCTCTTGGCTATGTGGTCCGACTGACCTGTCTAGATTTCCTTTATCCTCAGAGATGATGACCTGAGCGGGGCAGCGAATCTCATTTCCATGGCGAACCCTGGGCTCGGGAAAACTGCCGCTGGAACGAGGCCTCAGGAAGGAACAAGCCTGAGGCGCCGATTTCTCAAGCTCCTAATAAGACGAAAAAGGAACCTCATCATGAAAAAATGCATCATTTTATTTAGATTTTGTGTATTTAGGAGATTTTATAGCACCACAATAGATCTGGTGAAAATTAAAAGCTAACAAAACATAATGTCTGTCATTTCCAGAACTGCAGTACGTTTAACGCACAAAGAAGTGGGTCAGCAAACGGGTGAATAAAGTAGCAGCGGAGCGATCGGTGTGATAAACTGAACACTGCGGCTCCTGCAGTAACCAGATGCTCCAAGTGTTCAGTTACAAGCCTTGATCCAAAGAACTGTTGTGTGTGTTTGTTTCGTGAGAGTCTAATTATAGTGGAGTTGTTTTATTTCCTCTAGAACCGCCATTACAGTTCCAGTCAAGGTTCCAGAAAATAACTAAACACATGTAAATAACGTTGCATGTTCGGATGTGGTGACCGACCTGCTTCATTAGTAACTTACTTTAAAGAGAGACATCTTGGCAGCGACGCTCATCATGGCTCTCTCGTCCGTCTTCACATCCACTAATAGAGGGAAAAGAGAACCGGCACAAGCTCTCTTTAAACGAACTTTATAATACGTTTACCTCATGTAACATCAGGTACAGAACAGACACATTTTTTCCTTTTAAATTAAAACTAATTAATTCACCATGAACCTCAACGAGATGAACGTTTTTAGAAATGTAAAATGCCACTTTGAGAAGCGACAGAATCGTCAGAGTTCACATCGTTACTAACCTAAGTTTTCCTGATCCACAAGCTCCATGGTTCTGTAGAGTGAACAAGCCAGAGAATTAACCGAGAAAACACAACTGGACACACACACACACACACACACACAGAAATAAAGTGATACACAGATACGTCATTCACCGAGAGAAGAAATGATTTCACACTGATTTTATGACCTCGAGAATTCCACTTTGGGATATCTGACACACACACACGTTCTCTTTCTCACGCTCTCTCTCTCTCTCTCGCTCACACACACACAGATTATTAAACCATGACATCAGTGTAAAGAAAAGTGATGAGCTATTAATGCCACTGATTGTTGGTCATACTGGGACAAACAGTGCATCAGAAACGTTCCCTAAAATGAATCTAAAACTTGTTAACAGAAACGTAAAAGTCCCAGATTTGTGTGTGTGTGTGTGTGTGTGTGTGTGTGTGTGTGTTTGCTACATTCTTTCGATTATTGCTACTGGTTTCATGAATCCCCACGAGCTCACAGTAACATTTTATACCTAACAGAACAGAATTAATACAGACTGAATGGATCTCATCAGTATCAGCAGCAGTCAGATTCGTACCCGCAGCTCTTCTGCATCTCAGAGGCCGTGATCGGCTGCGTCCGAAAGCGCTCGTTGGTTTTGCGACTCCTGATCGTTCCATCTGGAAGGTAGCGCCGAGTTCGACGACGGCCGCCGTCGGGGCTCGATCGGGGCACTGCCGGCACAAGGTTCGAGTCCGAGCCTCCGGATACAGGACTAAAGTAGAACGGATAAAATAAAAAATGAAATAAGATGCTGATGTATTTAGTACAGATATAAGAAACGGCACGGTCATCATCTTGCAATTCTTATCGGTTCTTAATAGCCGAACAAACCATTTCCAGTTACAACACTTACAAAACACCCGTCACGGTTTAACTATGTTCCAGAAAACCAGTTTTCTGCTTTTTTTCTCAATACACAGAACGTGCAGAGACATTGTCGGTTCAAATTTACACAAAGCGAAGGAGATTAAAATGAGATTAATAATATGACATATGAGTTAAAGCAGGATTAAAGTTTTTTGGATGCACATGATGTGTGTTATCATGGTTATCGTCTTCAAGTGCATCGTTCGTCATTACCTGTATGATTAAAACACACTCGGTTACACACACATACCAGTATGATTGTTCATCTTTAGTCCTAATTTAAGAATGCAAAGCGGTTTAGGCACACACACGCTCACATTCACACGTTCCCCTACACTTGATCAGTGGGAGCTGAGCTCAAGCTTTGATGCAGCAGGGCCTTTTTCAGCTTTCCTACAGATACACCGGTGTGTAGCTGGGGCACGTCAAGGTCAGGATGTTCTCCTCCGGACAGAGCGCTGGACGATAAACGAGGTCCGGTGCGGACAGAAAGACAAGCAGAGAGACACAGACGTACGGAGGATAAGAGAAAAATAAAATAACCAGGACAACTGGAGCATGAACGCTCGACGACTTGCTACAGGAAAATGAAATTGTTCAATGATGCAAAACTTTAGGATGTTGTAGCTTTAAGTTGTGGATAGATTGATAGTGGACACTCCTTTATAACAGAAATCAAATCAGACCAACCAAAAGACTTTAAATCATTATAACACTAACAACTAAAGAACAAAAACTTCTGCAACGGACTTAAACCCCATAAACCCTAAATCAAGGACGCAGGTTTAGTCTCAGCTTTGGTTCAACCACTGTGTTCAACCGTTACTTCTTCTAAATTATTACAATGATTTACTCTTCATTTTGAAGAATTTGATCATTCGTTCACCATTATGTTTACTTTTACAGTCGTTAGAGAGGTTAAAAAGTCTGCCTTCAAAGTACTAAATGAACCGATTCTTTCTTTGACTCATGAGACACTGAATTCATCTGTAAAGAATCATTTCAGACGATGAATCAATGATTCAGAGCACTATGTATGTATTTACCCGTTTCTGTCGTTTCTGACTCTTAGGTGACTCTGTGGGGCGCTATCGATCCCCAGAGTTCCTCAGCAATTATTTTTATGGAGTAGGTTGCCAGGTTTTCTCCAACCCCGTTTAGCTACAGAGACCTTGCGAAACTGCAGGACAATTTTACCAATTTTAATATTTTCAATCGACCTAGTGCATGTTTTTGGATTGTGGGAGGAAACCGGAGTACCCAGAGGAAACCCACACGAACAGGGAGAGAACGTGCAAAAAAAAGCACAGAAAGCACCCCCGGCCCGACGCGGGGATCGAACCCGGGACTTCTTGCTGTGAGGTGACAGTGCTGCCACCCTACTCGGAGCACTATAGAACTCTAAATAAAGTTTTTTGTTTGTTTTTTTTTTTAATGGAGATTCACAGAGAAGGTCTTTGTGTGTGAAATATGTTAACAAAAATGTCTACTAATGTAAATTAATAAATAGATTTTTGTCATGTAAAAAAACATTTTGGTATTGTGTCTTCTCAAAATAATGGTTGGGATGTTTGGGATGGCATGTCTGTACAGTCCCTGACGGAAACCTACACCCACGTATTCAAGTAACTCACAAGTCCACTTTGGACTGATGAGAAATCTGTGTAAAAAAAAAAAAAGGTAAAAATTTACTTCAATTCTGATAAAATTAATACAGACATCCAGGGATCATTTAACTTGTTGTATTTTACACTCGTCTTTCATATTTGAATACAAATGATACACAGAATTGCACATACAGGATGTGCGAGTGTCGCCGTTACCTGTTTTGATTGGTCTTCCCATCTTTATCCTCCGGCTCATATCCATTAGAAATTTTACTCTCCTCGTTATCCTCAACGTTTGCGTTCCCGCTCGTCTTTTCGACTCCATTGACTCCACGTGAATGACCTCGGTCAGAGCGAGTGGAATCTCGGAGCATGCCGCACCCTTCTTTATCTTTCTTGAAACACTTAGTAGACACATCTTCCTCGTTGGCGCTGTAGAGGAGATCCAGCTCCCGTCTCCTCTCGGCCTTGTAGCGAGCGATCCGCTCGGCTCGGGATTCCGGTGCTGCCGGGTTTTCCATCGTACTTGATTTTTAAAAAAAAGAAAGCTACTTAATGGGGTGTTTGCGAGGTCGTTTTTGACTAGAGAAGCATCTACAAACGATCCTGCAGATCCTTGTGGTCCAGGGAATGGCCAGTCTTCAGAGAGGAGGTTCAGAGCGCGAGGAGTGAAAACGTCTTGACTAATCAGCAGCTTGGACAAGAGGCACGAGGCTTGAGATCAGTCAGCTAGCATTGCGCTTCTTTTGAGAGGATCTGAAGCTGTTGAGAAATCAGAAAAAAAACCTTTTTATTTCATACATTCATCCACATCAAAGTGACCGAAGCAAATGGTCTCGCTCACTACATGCGCTCACCAACGATGGACAAAAATTCATCTCCGAAAACCTCAATCTTATTCAACATGGCAGTTAAATACAGTAGCTTTTACCGCGACCTCCTCTATTCCCCCGTGCCACCTCCACGACCAGCTTCAAACTCTTCATCTCTCACTGTAAGATGACCTGGTTTGGGCTGCTGCCCCAGCGTTCGGGAATCTCCCGTTCCACTGTAACTTAATTCTCTGGCAGACTGCAGAAGTCAGCAGTACCTTTACAGCAGTACTCGAAGATACGTGAGACAATATGTCACAAAGCAGAAACCGGTAGAAACGGTCACTGATGTGTTGACTGGAACATCCAGTCCTTACTTGAAACAGATGACAGAGCAGGACATAAAACATCTGCCCAAATGAAACACTGGGACACTGATTCCATACTGGTCCATTAATTCAGAGATCCAGGGTTCAATTCCCAGTGTCACCTACCAGTCAAGCGTCTATAACACACACACACTGAGAAGCACTGGGCTAATGGGCTCCTGATAGCAAACAGATCCCAACTTGCTTGGGTAATAAGTGCACGGACATGGATCCGTGAGAGACATCAAGGCTTCTGGGTAATGAAAATGCAGAGATAGATAGGAGAGGAACAATTTTAGGAGCGCTATTTTAGCACTGTTTATCTTTAGATCTGACTTAATAAGACGATCCTGACTAAACAGATTGTGAATGCATTTAGCTCTGACTGCATAACACACACACACACACACACACACGTTATTACCTGGTTGTCAGGCTGCTGCATGGCACAAACAAAGGCGAGCTTCATACATAAATAATAACATCACCTTATCAGACAGGCATCACCATGGACCAGGCAAGTAAAAGTCTGAAGAAACAAGACAAGGTCTGTTTAAAAGCTAATACCACCAGGTTGTGGTGTTAGATTAGTATTTTATTCAGCATTAGATATAACGCACCAGTGAGAATGGTGTGTGTGTGTGGATGAGCCGAATGTTGTAATTCGGAACCCAAACATGTAAAATGTGAGATTCAGCATTCTCGAAACACAATCCATCCCATGTGGCATGTGCCAAGACTGCGATAGTGACCCTCAGACAACAGCAAAAAAAAAATGAGACCATTACACACCATTACAAAGGGATCCATGTTATGGGTTTCCCGTTCTACGGACGATTAAAGTGGAGGGTAAACAAACATGTTAGCTTCAGCTAAACTCCTGCAATCCTGCAAAAGCACTTTAGCACAATTGAGTTTGTGGTAGACGTACAACCAGGAACATCGTGGACTTGGTTTGGGCCCCAGTGTGTT
>JAOTRQ010085579.1:0-11161 GCA_028565875.1 Hoplisoma paleatum
AAACTGTTTTGTGGTGAATACAATACTGTTCAGGTTGTTAATAAATGTTAATTTTATGGTTAAAACAAAAAAATTGACAATTTTTTTCCAATATAAGACATACCCCACTGTCTTACTTTCGGGGAAACACGGTATTAACTTGTTTAAGTATAATTTAATAGTAAGTGTGGTCCTATCGGTAACAATTAACAATTTGCAATAAACTGCTATTGATGCTATATAACAAGCTAGTCCACTCACGCGCTTGTCGTTCTCTGAGTGGCTGAGCATTTCCTCAGCATCCTCCAGCCAAGCCTGCAGACTAGCAACTGTGCTGCTGTATTTCTCCCAGTTAGCGATAACTTCTTCCAGCATGCTCCGTACACTGCGAACCTCCACTGACAGGTTCCTCCACTGTGCGGTCGTGTCATTCAGAAACTTATTCATTCCCTCACACTCCTCCGCTGAAACCACACGACACCTAGTAAGCGCTTGTACAGTATAAAAGATTCTAAAACAACAGCAAGATTAAATTCGTAAAGAAGCAATAAAAACAATTAAATTATGATAGACATCATGCAAAAATAAGTATTAAAAATATTGAGTAATCGGAGCTACGCCAGAGTGAGTAGGTAGTAGTTAGCATGAGAACATGTCATAGTAAAGTTATATTAGTAGCATTCGATTTTAATTGTAAAAGGAAATATATACTTGGATCAACTTTTATTTTAATATATAAACTTATTAACATCAAGTCCATTCTTTCATTTTTAGTGTTGCTGTTTTTTGTCATGCTTGTTTACATTTCTATTTAGAATGGTTCTGGTTTCTCTGTAATAACTGGAGGTAGTTCAGTACCAATTCTCAGGATTAACCAGACAGTTAAGTTAAATGAATTTGTAAAGCACTTAAAGACCAAATTTTAAAGCAGCCTCCCAGGATCAAGGACTGACAGACCAAAAACCCCGTTGAGCAAGATATAACCAGCAGAATCAGCATTGATTTCACAGGACAACACAGGTACTTGACCAAGCCAATCATGTATGTACAACGATGACCATCTAGTCTACGGATTTAAACCCCCAGTAACATTGGATTACAATGATAGTGGTTCAGCATAATTTACTGCTCTACCACCTATGTGGCACTATTTAACATTTCCTGGCGGACAATTAACAATATCCAAGCTTAATCCTGAGCAATATCAATTCCAAATCCTTCTATTTAACCTCAACTGTAATTTCAACACTTACAACATTACGATGCAGAAAATTGCGGCATAGTTTTGTTTTTACAACAGTTAACTGTATAGCTGACATTCATCATTCCAGTTTGTATGTATTATTATATAGAATTTGAGAATGCTTGAGAAGGCCAATTTATACTTCCGTATCAACTCGACACAACATGATGCTGTCACCTCAACACCGTCGTTTTACGTTTACACTACTGATCAAGGTCTTGTATGCACTGCAAAGTAATTCAGTGCGACAGTGCTAGGGGGAGTCAAGTTTCTGAAAGTTCTGTCGCATTTGTGTTTACCATCCGGTTTTAGCAACAAACGAGAAAGGTCTTTGTAGATTTTAGCTTATCGATATTGAACAGCGAATGCTTTTAAAAGTTGGATAACATATGGCACCACCATATGCAGAGATCATGCTCCTTCTTGTGGTCTTTGTCGTTGTGATGCATAGTTAGAAAATTTGGGAGGTGCAACGGGTGACATGAAGGCTTTATATAGGAGAATCAAGTCGAAAGCGTGACGCAGAAATATAAATTGGCCTTTAAAGTGGATTTTTTATTAAATAACAGTGCACGATCATAGAAAGGTAACTAAGAAGAAGAGAAAATCTAGTAGCAATGCCTAAATGTTTCTAAACGTACCTCTCTCGTAGATCCTTCCTGGAATATGAAATGGATAATTAGGCCCTTACACATAAACTCCAAACAGGATCTTCCTATTTGATTACGTATATAAAAACAAAATAAATCTGTACTATGATGAATATCAGCATTAGAAATTGTAAGTGTTCTCACTATTTAACACCGGCTGTGTATGAATCCAAGATTCGAAGATAACAAAAGGCATCTACAAATGAACAAATGACTAAACCAGCTGAATGCTAAAAGATATGAATTTTACCTGAGCTATCAGACTGAATGTAGATATCCGCAGTGGTTTTAAGAGTCTGAAATGTGGTTTCATACTGCTCGAAGAACTTGTGACCCTCAATAAATGTCTGCGGAGAAAGGTTATGAGATGATATATGACAAGTGATCAGTGGTCCCTTATTTTGATTTAGAGTCTCAAAATGTTACTCACAATGTAGTTCTGCAAAAGTAGCTCCACAGAGTCTCTTCTACCATATTTAATAATCCAAGACTTCAGCTTGGATTCAGCCATGATAAGGAATGCCATAAGACGATATTTCATTTCCCAGAACTCCAGTTTAATCAGGTGAACATGAGATGAGCTGGACACACAATTAAATCTGTGGAAAATGTAACTTTTAATATAATGTTTCTAAACTGTTGCACTGTTTGGCTTTCAAAAGCTTGATGCTGTGGTTTGCTTAAGAAAAGTCCATCTGACCTTTCCGCTATATCCTGAAGCTGTTCGTGTGGAACAGGGACTCCTTTTACTGATCTGTCCCTGTGAATCTGCTGAAATGTCTGTCTGTGACTTTCCAAATGTATTAGCACCTCCTGAAAGAAGTAACAATGTAACATACACCATGCAATATATAAAAAACAGGAACTTTAAGTGTTGTCACAGCATACACTGATATATTAAATAATGTGAATATCAGCTCAGCAGCTCAGAAATTTGAACCCAGATCCCAGCAGTGGTAGGCTAGCAAAAAAGGTCACTGCACCACCCAAACACCTGTCACATGCACATTAACAATAGCATTCATCTTTTATTAACATTAGAAAGTGCCACCCTAGCATATGTTATATGGCCTGGTCTGAGCAACTGATGAGCAAAACTGATTAGACAATTATTACATAAAAATTGTAGCTCATTTTAATTATATTTACATGATCTACATTATCTTTAGCAGATCTGTTCATCCAAAGTGATTTAGATGACATAGACAGTCTGAGTAATTGAAAGTAAAGGGCCCAAATGCAGCATATGGCAAATGGTACATGTAAGTGTTAGTATTAGAAAACATAAATGCACAGGAACTGAGCTCTCCATCATCTCCCAACACCACTATAAAGCTGACTAAAACCAAAAGCGGTGATAAAACACTTTTTTTCATTTTATCAAATCGTTTTATATAACCACAGAACGACTTTGAGTCAAAAGCAGGAAGAGTACAAAGTATTTCCTGGTCATGAATAGCTAACAATTTCAGCAAACACACCTTCTGCTGCTCCAGCTTCTTGTGGATTATGTTGGCTGTTTCTTCGTGGGCTTGCTGAATAGGAATGTCTTCTCTCAGAGCCATCTCGGCCCGATGCAACCAGGCTCCAATCACTCCCAACGAGCCTGGCAAGGATTTATCCAGATGGATGTGCCAGTCTAGAAGCTACAGAAACAAGATTGACACCAAAATAATGACAAATATGCTTTTATTACAACATCCAACAAGTTCTTAAACTGAATCTGTTCTCTTGGTTGTTGGAGGGTGAAAGGAGGAAAACCCGTGTTAATCTAAAGAAAGCCCTCATTGTGTATCCGCTCCTTTATTTACAACATTTGAATAAAAAAGCCCCTGCTCCACTTCCGACTCCATTACTAACAGCCGCTGACGGCTCAACATTCAGCCTCAAGCAACAGCACAGCATCATGTAGTGCGTGTGCATCCTTAAATTAACACTGATCAGATGATGCAAGTGTTTACCCGAACAGACACTTGCTCCCAGGCCTGCTTTACCACCGCCTGGTCTACAGACAGTTTACCATCCTTATGCACCGACTGCAGCAAAGTGTCTACTTGCTTCTTTCTCATCTCATACTGCACACGGAAGTTCTTAAAGGCCTAAGAAACAAGAAATGAGAAATGATTGATTACATTACCTTTTCACATTTTGTATTAACCATCAAACCATAATAATATTGCTCATAAATTATATAAAACAATAACACCCAAAATAAAAGTAGTGGAAATGGCTTATTTAGCAATAAATAGTTATTGTATCTGTGTAGAGGAGTAATAAACAGCCCACTTAGCGACTGGGGATCACTGCCCCGAAGTATCAACTTGGTATTAGAGTGTGAACCAGTAATCGGCTTATCTTCACTGCTCCATATGTTCAGATACTATTATTGTATTATGAAATTCATTCTTAAATACAGGAAATAGGTGAGAAGTTTGTGTGTCTTTAACCCTGAAACACTAATGCCAGTGGATTTTCACCTACACAATTTTTGTCATGTGTTTTTTATTGTGTTCATGCAGAGTTCTGTGGGACTTTGGGACGCTTCGGGATGCTCATTGATGTCATTAATGGTTTGGTTGATTCCCATCGATGTTTTTTTTTTCCGAGAGCCATGCGTTCCAGTGATTTTCAGCCAATGATAATGGTGGATGAATTATGGGTAAAATTCACCCCATGTTAGTGTTTGTGTGTTAAAACCAGGTGCTTTATATCATGTCAAATATACTCAACATTACTCATTTTAACCTTAGTGTTCTAGGATTAAATCTGAACTTTTAAAAACTGTTAGTTTATGGATGTTCTTTTCAACCAAGATTTTTTCATGCTGGAAGATAAGAACCAACCATCACTCTAAGCCACCATACCTGATATTTCTCCGTAAGGTTGCCTTCTGCTCCCTGTGCTCGAAGTATATCCCGTTCCAGCTGATCTAGCCAAGCCTTCCACTCCCGCAGAATTTTTCTTTCCTCTCTCTGGAAATACACAAGCACCAATCCTTTATTCATCCTCTCTGTATCAGTCACAAATAACTCATCCAACAACCAACCAATAGTTAGAGAATAGTTTGGAAAAAGATTCTAAAGTACTGATCAAAACGCCGCGAAAACAGGAACCCACACATACCTCAAGAATTAGCTCAATATCTTGAGGTTCATACTGTCCAAGGAAGCAAGACACACAAAGAGATGCAAACACAAGACATCAAGATGTTAGCAGGAAGAGCGAGAGAGGGGGTGAGTGCATTGTAGAAAGAGCCCACTACAAACAATAGGGTGCAGACAGACATGGGGTGACTTCAGCACTTACCTGCAGTGTGGGCATAGACAGGGCAAAAGTTGGAATGGAACGAGGAAGGAGCTACAAATGCACACGACACATAACAAAAAAACTGAGTGAGCATTAAAGCATGGCATTATTAAGCGTGGGGTTAATCCAGCAATGCTGACTGTGACCAGCTAGACTGTATAGTGCATAGACAAGACAATGAAGCAAATAAACAACAGCAAGCAGCAACATTATTTCAGCGAGTACATAAACAATAATGTGAGATTTGGTTTCATAAAGCAAACCTCCTCCTGTTGTCCATCTGTCTCTGACTGGTGGGGGTCAGGATAGTGCTTGAGAAACTGAGCGACGTAGGTCATAATGGACTTCTCATCAGGCTTATCCACATCCACATCTACAAAAACAGAAATAAAGCATAGTATTAAATGCTAATTGACTAGTACACATATAATATAATTAGTTAAAATGCAGTCTTATTAGATGTCCCATAACAAATGTGTTCATTGTTATGTGTCCTATACCGAGCTGAGTAATTTGCACTTTCTAAAGTGAAAATAACTGCCTGATGGGTAAGTAATAAAATAACATGAAGTCATAAACTCTCTGATATGCAATGTATAGATTTAGATTCTTAAGTAATGTCTAACTACACCACCTAGGTGGCCCTGTTGTCAAACACACACTAGCATAGCAGACCTGGAATCTCAAATACATGGTATAAAGCAGTGGTTCCAGGCTGTGGCCTACTGATATTGCAAGTGAGCCATAGGCAAAAAAAAAGTTCTCTTATTTTAGGGTTCATACGAGTGCATACATTTGATGTAATGTTATGCTACCATATTTAAAATTATAAATAAAATCATTCGATTTCAAATATTAGGATGGGCTTGGCATGTGTCTTTGCGTTTGTGAGCAGATTGGTAGTTGTGACATGTCAAATATACAAGCATCAGTCCAACATGCCTCCAGTACACATGTAGTCTCCAGCAAGGTATGAACAGCAAAATCAAACTTCAGCTTTTTGAAGTGTTTATTCTTTATTTTGTGTGAAACAAATACAGTTAAATCAAACATATTTGCCAATTCAACACATTTCTTTTACTTTCTTTGTTAATTTATTCATCCAATAAAGAATGGGTGAGGCTTGCTACAGTGTACATGAATATTCTAAATAGTTCGAACTGACTTAGTTAACTGGCTAACCACAAATGGCAGCTGCAAAAGAGACAGATGTTGTAGCTAATTAAAATTATTTATTATGTCATGTCTAATTAATAATCTCAATTATTTACCGTGTTTGGCAAGTCCACTTTAAAGTTATATAAAGACATTCAATAATGGATTTCAACTTCAAAAGAATAAATTGAAGAGATAAGTGGGTGAAAAGTTGCAAAAAGGTTGGGAACCCACATGAACAATGATTGGCCTGTTTTTCAAGCATGGGTACATGACCTTTGCTTGATGATTAAAGATGCCTGCATATAGTTGGAAAAGATTATACCTGCACAATGTATGTAAATATATGTGAGTGTATTATAAATGTGTAATAAAACAGGCACAGGAAAAGATGCTGCACCTTCAGGGTCTAGAAGGCGTGGGATTCCCAGCTCATGTTCTGCCAAAGTAAAGGCATCCTCCAGATTTTCACGGTTGCTTCTTCTCCTCACAAGCTCCATATCTACCAGGTCTGGGCGAATAGCGTATATGACAGAGTTGAAAGCCACACCGTTACGCCAACTAGGACCAAAGTCTTTCACCTCAATCCCAAGGCGCCTAAAAAAAAATTACAATAACCTATATGGTTAGTATATTATTACTAGACATTTTACAGTTAAAGCAAATGGAATTCGTAAATAGCATCACGTACCTGGTAGCTGTAGACTGTACCCATCCTAGCAAGGCCTTCTTAGCTCCACCCTGGAGCTTGGTTGTGACTTTTCTTTTCATTGGTGGGCTGTCTGTTTTAGAATTAGCCATGCTGTCTACAGACGATGCACTATTGGACAGGGCCTGCAGAGCTGGAAGGTTACTGGTCAACTCTTCAATCTGCAAAGGATAAAAGAGGTCGGTGACTGAAGACATTTTACAGAAAGACAATAACTGTTTTATTATTCTAATGGATGTTACCTGGAAATAGAGAATAATGGTCCATATTAACCCCAAGACTATAGATGGTCTTCCATCAGCAATGTCAGTTGCATTTATATTCACTAGTTTGATCTGTAAAAACAATATAAGACATGCAATATATAAGTAAGAGTCATGATTTTTAATTACGTAAAATAAATAAAAATTCCTTTTTTCTCAGGCACTTTAGCCACAAATGGTCAAATAGTCAAAAGCAAGCCAGGCAACAAACATTATTTAATTTCGACTTCACTAAGTCAGATCCAAATCCAAAATACAAACACTGCCCATCAAACAAGCACCATTGTTTTTCATAAAATCTATAATTATTTGTAATATGTTCTTATAATATATAGTCAAAGTTATAATATAGTATAGTAAATATAGTCATAATATAGTCATATTTTACAATGTGCTAATGTCTAATGCCTGTCTGATTTCTGTAAAGTAAAATGAATAAGCAAATAAATAAAACTTAAATGCAGTGTTGATAGGGTTGACAACCAAAATGTCTATAAATTCAGATATGCATCCGCAACAACAATAAGCAGAAATTGGGATGCAGCTCCAGGGTGTACTGACCGGAGATCCTCTGTACACTGACTGAGAAGAAGCATGGCAGGAGAAACGGCAAATTAAGACACTACTGGATGCTGAACAACCTGGGCATTGATTATAGTTGTGTCCAAAATCACATACTTTGATAGCAAACATGACACTCAAACAGTGTCAGCAGATAATGTGTCTAGATATGTAAATGGCCTAGGCAGCTATTTTTAATGCAAACACTGCCCACTACAGACAGAGAATCTCATAATACAAAATAGTTTACTGCCATATGCAAGACAAAAATAACACGTTATGATTGCATATACGTTAGACATTATTAGAAGCTTTGTTAAGAGTGACGCAATTAGTTTTATTGTGCTTTAGATAATTATTTTGGTCATTATGGGGTGAATTGAGGTTCTCTATTGGTATGCTATAGCATGGTATGTACTGATTAAATATACAATTTCTGATACAGCCTTGATGTCTGTTGTTCATTATGGTTTCGATGTCCTGTTTTACACTTTACATTCACAACAGGTACACAGTATTCATTCGTGACAAATATTTATATCAAACACAGTCACTGACAGTTTTGTATCTCCAATTAACCTCACTTGCGTGTTTTATGGATTCAGGACACAGACCGCCCTAGCTTGGGATAAATCCCAGGACCTGCTTGCTGTAAGGCAATAGAGATACCCACTTAGCCATCATGCTGTGTTATTTTGATGGTTTAGCATGTCAGACCTTCTCAGCCCTGACCAAGATAAAGTTGTAATAAAATGATGAATGAATGAATCGCTTTCATATAAACACATACATTCATTTTTTATTCCTATTTCTTATTAACACTGACACATTGGAAATTGACTAATCAATTAATATTTTTACTGATTATTTGTATCAATTAGCATTTTTAATTGTAAACTGATGTACTTTTTCGTTAAATTATTTGTATTAAGCTAGAAACATAGAATATTAGACTTAAGATGTTTTGGCACTACAGTGACTGTAAAGTATGAACAACTGAGTTTTAATAAGTTAAAACAGGTAAACAGACACAAGCATGACATGGTATAATTTTAACAATATCTTACCCTCCTGCCTTCCAGGAACTTTAGTGCATTGCCGATATTAGACACCCAATGGATTCTCTTTAGCTGTCGACCCTGTTCACATGGCTGTGGAGAGAAAGGTGGAGGTTTTTCTATTCATAGAGAAGCAAGAAATTTGATCCCTCCTTAAATCCAGTAGCTTCCAGATTGCATTAAATACAATGATCCTGATAGATAACCCGTAGAACTGTAATGACAGCAGAGATTAACAAACCATTAGGTATTAACACTTACTAATCTCTGGCCAGACAGCACCTCCAGCAGACCCAGCAGTTTCACCCCATCCTTGATGTCCTCAAAAAGATCATTGATCTCTAAAGGAGGTTTATGCTGCAGTGAAGCATAAACCAAACAAGAAGTTAGTGATGATACAACTGTGGTGTGCTGCTCAAAACATCTTAGTAGATATACTGGGAATAAAAACAGCTTTTTTGTTCTACCTAGTAATGACAAGAGCCATCTGTTCATGCTGTGACAAAATAAACTGGCCAAGGTGTGCAGACATATGGCATGTCTTTACGTCAATGGATGCAGGAAGGTTATTCCCAACATACAAACAATACAATTCAACCTACAAATCTGTAGTATTGTAGTAAATCTCATTACTTAATAAGACAGTGAACCAGTGGAACAGCATTTATAATGTAATTACTTTGACTTGGCATTGTTTTATTTTGGATGGCCTTCCTGATTGCCTTCTATTTATTCGGGTTTAAGACTGTTAAAACAATTGGTTTATGTTTCCGTGTCGCTAAGTCTCTACAGGACAATTCACTGTCCCTTATTAACCTGGTGGCATGTTTTTTAACAGTGGAGGCCAGTTCCAGAAAGGACCTGAGGATCAAACCCAGGACCTTCTTACTCTGAACAGACAGTGCTATTCAACAAATCTCAATATTTTTATATAGACCATTTGAATAATAAGAATACGTTTTATAACAATTAGCTGTTAATAAAAATTGCAATAGCTTTTGTTAAATGATTTGGCCAACATCGCAGAGTCTTACAAAATCGCTTCCTCAGTAAAGATTTCTTTCCTCTATAGACGAAGTCGTGTCGTCTCCCTTTTGTAATTGACTCCATGCTGTTTATGCACTAAGCTATAGAAGTTATTAGAATATGCAACAACAGTCTTGTACCAACACCCACAAAAAATTAAACATCACCTTACAAAAAAAACCACAACAAATGTACAATACAGCAGTAAAAAGTTCTTTCTTTCTTTTATTCTTTTTTCTTTCTTCCAACAATAGTTTGCTTACTACTTTCACCAGACACAGAAAACAAGTATTTTTGACTATTCCATATTGTAACAGAAATATATTTTAAAAAGGTCATAGGAACTATAAAAAATGTAATTGTTGAGTCAGATCTTTCCAATCTCTTTCCATGCCTCAGAAATAGTTTGCATGAAAATTCAATTTCTACAGAATTAGCAAGGGATGCAGGATTAAAATAGTTTGGGAATAAAAATAGATAACCTATTGGACGAGCTAAGCAGTTTTCAAATTCGAGAGAGCTGTAGCTGGTCCTAGATTCTTTTATACTGTATTTTCTAAATTATTGGATGCAAATCTGAAGCCTCTGAATGCAATCAGATATCAGATATAACACTTAAAAACTGAATTTGGGCTTGTTCATACCTCTCTTTTAGGCAATATATTATATTATAATAAGGTATTTCAAAAATAACCTGAAATATTTTATGTGAAATACAATTTTATAATTGATGTCTGCAACACACTGAAAAATTAGGAATAAGAGGAAACTGTAGTTTGATATAAAACGAGATCCACTAAAAGCTCAGATTATTCAAAACAGGTTGAGATGAATCTTAAAGTTTAACTTTAAAATCAAACCTTTGACAAACATAATCAAGCACTAAAGAAAACTTTTGTCCAAGCAAAGTTGCAAATAATGATCACTTCCATAGGTTGTACCGAATAATGTAAAAAGTCTTTCAAATGATTTCTATTTAAACAATACAATAACATCCATTTAACCTGTCTATATACCCACGATGTAACGCGCCAAAGACTTTAGGAGCGTACTTATCCTGCCGAGAATTGTTCCAAGCTGTTGTGTCATCTGCACATAAACAGATTCCAAACTCTCCTCATTTCTGTCTCCTCATTTCTCTCTCTCTCTCTCTCTCTCTCTCTCTCTCTCTCTCTCTCTCTCTCTCTCTCGCTCTCTCTCTCTCTCTCTCT
>JAOTRQ010085598.1:0-11160 GCA_028565875.1 Hoplisoma paleatum
GAGAGAGAGAGAGAGAGAGAGAGAGAGAGAGAGAGAGAGAGAGAGAGAGAGGGAATTAAACTCTAGACCGGAGTACTTCCAAGAGCAGGTGGGTTTCAGAGAAGCGTGGTGAATAGCAGGTGAGTGCAGGTGGTCGATGCCAGTTGATCTCGACAAAGAACAAGTGAGTATGCGGATGCCAGACAATCTTGGCAAGTGTGATGATTGATGATATCAGATTTCAGATCAACAGAGACAGAGAAACTGGAACAAGGAGTTAAACTGCTATTGCTACAAATAATGTGTGGTAAGCGTACTTTAGGCATACACTCGAACAAACTGTTCAAGTTTAAGTAAAACCAAAAGGTTTATGTAGCTGTCGAATCAAAAGTAGATCAAGGCACAGGTGTGTGAGCGAGCAGGAGAAGGAGGTGGTTGAGAGTGGAGCATCCTGGAAGCGGGGGTATAGCTAGTGATGAGCCAGTGATTCCTAACAGTATTTTTCCTGCTTCTAAAATCAACATTAAGAATAAATGTTAACATGTATTTTCACATATCACAACTAATAGCAGGTGTCGTGATGAAGAACTAATCAGTCTCTCACTTCATGTCTCTATCTTTTCTCCTGGTAAAAAATGCCAGTTAAGCCATCCATAAAAATATCATGTGAAACAATGTATAATAATAAAAAAATAACAATACACTCAATCCACAATGTGTTAAAACTCATCATACTGGGTTAATTATATATTTTTAAATAGTTTTATAAAAATAAAACTAAATATTGTGTTTGTGTACCTAAAAAAGGAATGCTTTTTGTCTGACGTAGGTCAAAACATTGCTAAACAAAGCTTTAGGATTTTCATTTTTTTGTTGATAAAATTTAAATCTAATTTAACACATCATATAAAAAATAATAGTACAAATAAAAGTATCCACACATATATGTACATAAATTTGAGTGAAAAATACGGTAACTCGAAACTATGCTGCATGTCTTCTCACCTGCATTCATTCACAAGTCCATATTACACATGTTCTCCAAATTATGGCTGCCTGCTAGATTTCTATACAATTCCTATGAATTAACCTAACTCAACAATCTCACATCTTCTAACATGTCAGAAGGTACTTAGAATATGTCAGTTACTTAGAAACAATTTCTCTTACGTCTTTATCAGCTGGGTAACTAATTATTTCCCCACAGCTTTGGTGACTGTTTTAAAATTCTATTTTAAAATGCTCATTCACACCTACTTATAACCTCAAACGTCATAAGCCTAAATTGCCTCTTCACCGGATCTTTTCTTATTGTCTCTTTGTATGTCTCTGCTGTCTGTGGTGCACTTTGCATTTTGTTGTTGTTTTATATGACGCTCTGAAGATTGTGTCTCTTTTAATATTATTATTAGTTATTGGAATGCGTCAAATTAAGTAAAACTCAATGCCATCCATCAAATTTTAAAATAAATATTGATTAGGAAACATCGATGTGTATTGTTGCATGTGTGCACCAATTTTTTTTTATTTACTTACATATATAGTATATGTAATGTAAACACAGAATCTCTAGTAAAGCATTTGGGATTAAGTCCACTACTAACAGTTATCATTTACTCATTCTGTGGCTTCATTCTACAGCAGAAAACTATTTTTAAAATCAGGTGTTTATGACAACTAGAGAATCTTTCGTGTCCAAGGCTGGTGTGTAAAATTTGTAGGATAAATCTTAATGCTCAATTGCATGTGCGAGCCATCGCTCCAGCCAAATCTGTTCAGACAGTTCTGAGTAAAAGAAAATAACCCACGCAATTTAGGGCACACAGACACACACCAACGTAACAATGTTGTTTTACATTTTTCAGTTAATAAACAGTGCTAGCTTTTTTTAACTAGAAATTAAGGAATAATTATGCCAGTCTATCAGTTTGTTGTTTGTTATTTTAGGTAGGGGAGATGACTGTAGTTGGTTAAGTTGGCAGATCCATGCTATAATATAATAGTATGGCAATGATATAATGTGTATGGGCTTACTCCATAACATTCTTTAGTTGGATCTAGTGAACATTATATCTTAACTAGGTTCTTATTAGTATTCATGTATATGCCAGAATGACAGTGCCTGCAAAATAACAGTGCCTGCACTCTGCTGAGTGCTTCATTGTTAACAGTTCATTGCATAACCAAATGAGAAATGCAACTCCAGGCATATTTAAAGGAGGTGTGAGGGACCTAAGTGCCGAGTTAGCCCATTCAAAGCTGTGTACATCAGAGTGGTCTGTGTGCTAGAAGACAATCCAGGGAATTTTTAGGTTAGACAAGGGACCAGCAGGCTTAAGTGCTGTTTAATGATTAAATTAGAAGCTCACTGAGCAGTTGTGTCTAGTAAATACAGAACTGTTCTAATTTGAATGGTGCAGTGAGTGGTGTATAATTCTACTTGAATAAACATCACTAATTCAGTCATTGTAATACACAGGCCTAGTTTCATCTTTAAGGTCAACAATGCTCTAGCTCAGGGGTCACCAACCTTTTTGAAACTGAGAGCTACTTTTTGGGTACCAACTAATGCCAAGGGCTACCAGTTTGATACACATTTGTGAAATCACAAATTTATATTCTTTAATTGCATGTTAATATGAATAATCAATGATAATCATCTATGTGAAGATGCTGATCATGTAAATGATTTCTCGCAATAATTTTCAACAACAATTCAACAAGGTAGAAAACAAATAAATATTGATATGCAAAATATGCAGCCATTTTTAGAACAGGCCCACGGGCGACTTATGAGGTCCTTTCGGGCACCACGTTGGTGACCCCTGCTCTAGCTCATAGAGGTTGCATCATTTGGGAATGATAACTGGAGACTGGGGTACCTCAAATGTAGTGCTTTTAACTTTCTCCAGACCTGGATCCCAGAGAAAACCTATGAGATCAGCTGAGTCAGCATGTAGAGGCTTGTAACTCTGTATCCAAAAACCTCAATTACCTGAAGGCCGTCCTTCCAGAAGAGTGTGATGCCATGCCTCAGCAAGTTGATTTGTGAACGACATGACGAGTCAGTTGTCAGTCAAGCTGTAATTGTTGCTCAGGGGAACATGATAAGTTATTGAGAAATTATTTTTTTTGTAGTTGTCTTTCGTTTAAATGAATAGTTTGAAATGAGGAGATCACTATTGTGTGTTTCTACTTAAACATACATACATTTCACCTGAAAGCCAAATGTCCTTTACACTTTCAAACAGTCCATCTTCAATTAGTCTAAGTTTGATAAATGGCATGCGGTGGGCACATAAACATGTAATTGTTTGTGAGAATTCCTTTGTTACATTCCTTATTGCAATGCTGGCTTTAAATATGCCCCCAGTGCTTTTGTGATATGTTTAGCTGCGAGTCTAGGTTGAGCATACATATCATCATTCTTTACAATATTTGTGAATTACATGACTGATTACATTGGACAGAACGCCAATCCATCACAGGGCCACAGTAAATTCCATTAACCGAGACAGCCAATCAAGTATGTGTGTAGATACCCAGCAGGCGAGTGGCACCAATGGTGGTTCAAATACAAATCCACATAGCAGTAGGCTAGTGTAATTTACTGCTGCACCAACTATGTGCATAGCAATTAATATACAGTATTTTTATTTAACAAAATGCAGTTTTAATTGCTTTAGAATTATCTTATTCAAGATGCCAGTGGGGTAGAATATAGTCTCTAGTTATGAGTGAGCGACTGAGTGTGTGTGCTACCCTGTGATTGGCACCGTATCGGCATGTGTTCAGAACGCAAGGTGCTGGAAACATTCCTTTGAAATTTTGATTCCTGTTGACATGATTGCATCAGATAATTGCTGCAGATTGGTCATGTTGCAAATTTCTTTTAATTTTCTCTAGATACGAAGCCACTTCACATTTGTGTAACTATAAATTGGTTACTTGGAGAAATGGTGCAACATTATTTTAGGAGTCTCTTGTAAAAATATATTCAATAAAAATATCTTATCATATTCGGAAAGTACCTTATTAAATGTTAAATGTGGTTATATGTTTTACTTTAGTGCTTGTGTTAGACTGGTGTTTTGTTGGTTTGGCTTTTTCATTTGAGATATCGGAATTCTTAAAATGTGTTAGGAATATGTTGGTTTTTAAGGACTCCTAAAATGCCACACCCATACCACACCAGCAGCCGGAGAGAAATTCTGAAGAGAATTTAAATTTACTTACTTTAATAACTAAACACAACACAAATATGCCAAGAAACCCAACAGAACCGAACAAAGACCCAGAAACAAAACAATGAACCAGCCCAGACATGAGAAAAACACAAGCTTAAATAATACACATAATTAGTCCAACACGAGCTGCAGGTGTACGCCATCAGGGTGGGCGTGTCTGTAGGGAGAAGGAGGCGGGGCCAGAGGCACCCAGACTGAGTGTGAGGAATACCATTCCTCACAAAATGGGGTTGGTATGTTCTACCTGTGTTTGCTTTAGTAATAATTGAATAGCTTTTTTACATATGAATCATGTGTAATCCGGTTATCTGCATTATACTGTGTGGTGTCCATCTCTTTATAACACTTGCACTTTCCATAAGATTCTTACTTTTGTTTCTAGTTGTTCATGATTCTAGCATTATTGTATTTATTTTCACAATAAAAGTGCCATTATTGCTGTGTATTTGAGTATTGAGTGTATTGGAAACTCAGAACGGGAACTTTCTCAAATTGGGTATAATGGCATTCTTTTGAAAATTAAATGAAAGAGAAAAATATTAAAACAGTCATTCCAACATTATACAGAACCCAGTGGTGGAATTGCTGTTTTAATCTTTTTCTCTTTCATTAAATGATCTAATTTTCATACATTTTCTTTAAGGTAATGTAATTTGCTGAAGGCTTTTTGCCAGTGATCCAATAAGGCCAACACATTGCCATCCAAGAAATTTGATGTTTACTAAAGACAACACAAAATTACACCGCTTTGGGGCAAACATTCCATTTTCTTTTGAGTGCACGTGTGTGGAGACTGATAATCCATACTTCCCCAAATGTGCTTTTGTTTCTTTTCATTATTTTGGCCAGTTATGTACTTGTTGTTTGTGGTTCTATACAATATTGGTCTACTATGGTTAGGCTTTTATAGTTGGTCCAGCCTTCCCTTTCTTACAGGTACAGAGTTAAACATGCTGTAGTGACAGAGGCATTCAATTAATTATTAAAATAATATGCTTAAAAATTTTATGATTCTATGAATCTTATTTTTTTAATTTCATGATTCTAAATAGGTCACATTGTGTAGTAGCAAAACTAGATAATAGATGGATGCATGCATGGATGGATAGATAGATGGGTGGCTGAATGCAAACAAATAATCAAACAATCTGGATTATTACAGAGAAATAAGATACATTTAAAGAAAACGTTATTGTGTCCTAAATAATCATCATCTGTCTTCATCTCATTTTCACAGTGCTAACCCAGCACACAGACAGATAATTCAACGGAACTGAACGTGGCTCTTCAAGCCATAAACTAATGTGTTTAAACCTGGTTTATTTATGAATAAAGACAAATAAAATGCAAATAAAGAATATATTACCAGGACTAAAAATTAAAAATGCTTCTGGGAAGATTTCCAACAGCTTAAAAATAGAGGTTATGCCAGAAATGTATCATTATAAATGTAATATATCCTTGCTGGACTCACCATTTCTTTACCTTCCTAAAGAAAATATGAGCGTAGCTTTGAAGATGTGAGAAGTGCTTGAGGGAGATGCTCATACTGCATATTTATAGGCTTACTTAATCTTAATTGATCAGCTGTCACAGAATGATTGTGTAAGGTATGTTAATGCTCTAGTGGAAATACTCTGAAGTGCTGCCAATATACAACTCCTTGTGACACGTGAAATGAATGGTAAGCAAAAGCTGAATGCTAAATTATTTTTGTCTGCAATTAAACAGTAGTCAATTGTCACATTCATTACCAATGTTTCAAATTACAAAAGCATTAGAACATATTTACCAACTAGAAATAATGCATACATACAGTGTAGCCTAGTAGGTAGAGGACTATCCACTGGGAGATTAGAGGCTAAATTCCAGACTTTTTTATATAACATCTGCTGGGTTTTTGACTAAGACCCTTAACCCTGCCATATGATGGCTGATTCTGCACAATACATACTTTGACATAAAGAAAGAATTCAAGGACAGTGTTTGGGCTAAGAACCCAAAGGTTGGGGGTTCAAACTTGGGCTCTCCTACACAGCCACTGTTGGGTCTTTGAGCAAGATTCTTAACCCTGTCTGCTCCAGGGGCACCGTACATTGCCTGACACTGTGTTTGTGCTGGATCTTGAAAGGTTTCATAAAGCACAGTGCATCACAGTTGCATAGCTGTTAATAATTTCTTTTTAGAAAAAGACAAACCAACCCAATATTAGGAAAGTAGTTATAATGTTTGTGTGCACTACACTGTTCATTCCAAATGCTGATATCACTATATCCAGCCAAATTACTCACATTAAAAAACTCACATTTTACTGCAGGGTTTTGCTATACCCAGTGCACATTACTGAACGTAGAGGTTCTGGGCCCTTGGTCTGTGATGAGCAGAAGAAGCAGAGAGTTGCAAAGAATTCAGGTAAGGCAGTTTCAGAAATGAACACGCTGGCATATCAGCAAATTTATGTGTAGAGCCGAGTGGCATTCTAAAATGAGACAGGAAGACAAGTATCACAGTCTGTGCCAAGAGGAAGCAGCAAAGCAAACTTGCTGTTTGTCACAGAATAAACCAATCACAGGGTCAATGGGCTGCTGGAGCATATCCTATCGTTTCAGTGGACACACGGCACAACACACACATTCACCTTTAAGACAAGTTTAAGTCTACAATTAACCTGAATGCATGTTTTTGGCTCTTGTTGGATGTGAGACAGCTATAGCACGTTTAGCTTAATGCAGGCTGTAATAAATTTACGAGTTCATCATGTTAGAGACATGTTAGTGGTCACGTTACAGGTTAGAAACACATTAATGTGCTACTGTCGGGTAGTTTAAGTACTTCTAGTTCATCTAACAGGTAAATTCGTTAAAGTCTACAATGCTACACTGTATTTGAGACCCAAACCCGGTAGGACTCAAAGCCTGGCCAAGTCTACTCTGCTACGCCTCTAAGCCTCCTGTTTACCCACCTCGTATTGTGCCCTCGTGTCTGTTGATCAGGTGTTGTGTATTTTTTCTTTGTGTGTAAATACATCTCTTTTTTTTGTTATATCCCTGTGGTGTCTGTTTAGTGTGCTAGGATTTTTAAAGAGAATCCAGCAACCACAATCCAGCATTATCGATTATCAAAAAATGAAATGGACAAGATATTTCTACAAAAAGGGCATTATTAGTATACTTTGTTCCAAATTGATTTGAATATTTATTTAATAGAATAGTTGGTCAAATTAATTTGTGCAAGCAATTAGCACATACAATGATGGTGCAGAAATGTTACTAGACATAAAGAGCTTGACTAAAATTGAACAGTTATGTAATTGTTCTTTTTTTGGACTGCTCTCTTTAGGGGTCACCAATTATTTCTATTGTGCCGTGCCCTGAATATCTTCTTCTGTCATACAACCAGCTTCAGGTCCTTTCTAATCGAGTCTATAAGCCAACTTTTGGGGTTTTCTCTGACTGCTTGGCAGCTATTTCCTCAAAACCCCTCTCCTGTTATAACTCTCATTCCTCCTATAGTCGTGCCCTAATCAATCTCAAACTCTCCTTCTTAACTTTATCACCCAATCATCTATATAACTCCTTACTTAACTAATTGCTACTTAATACATCACTCCCAACAATCAAGTCTACATCTTAATCTGTCAACTCAAGGTGCCTCTCTTGTCTTTTACTCAGTACCATCACCTCCAAACTACCCAACTCGGGCAGATATACTTTTATTGGAAATTACTTTTTCTTCACTTCATTGCCCACTTTACTCTGTCTGGATTTTTTTTCTTCATCTTTCTACCACTGTATACATTACCTACCAAGTATTTACATCTCTTAAATGCACTCATCCACTCTCACCATCTCAAGTCATTTCAACAAAAATGCTCTACCTCTTCCACTCACAATAATACACATGTACTTTTTTACTCCTTTTTCTAGAATTCATAATGGTATTTGTTGAAACCCTGTACAAGAGCTTGTCAATGACATTTGCAAACAGGAAAGCACTCAGAGGTGGCATAAAAATCAAATTACTTCTTGGAAATTCTCATGTATTTTTGCAGTCTAGCTCCCTCTACTCATTTCAATACAAATGCCATGGTTGATGAACTTTATGCTGCAGTAATTACTGTGGTAGGCAACATTAACCTTATGTTTTCAAAGTAATACCATTATCATATTTTCCCTAATCAGGCATCCCCTCCCTGCATTCACATACAAATAAACAAATATTAGATTAGATTTTTTTTATTTTGATAGTGCATAGATTACAAAACAACCTGTTGAAGAGTTGAAGAGCCACATGCTTATTTATTTTTGCTTACAGATGCTACATTAGTGTTTAAACATGGCCACATGCAGAATAGCACTGGGACTAGATTTTGGATGATCTAGTCTAAAACAAGGATTGTGATTATCCAGCTGAACACACTGTATATGCTGGTAGGTTGCATTTCATTCTAACAGGTCAAAATCTGTAATTTGTTAACATAGACATTAAATAATTTATAACATGTTAGAATTAACTGCTACATGTACTCCTTGAATCACTGTGTCTAATCTCTAGGTTTAAAAACATGACAGTAAGTAAGTCTGTAAATCACTGCTCTAAGTTACATTTGCATTTGTGATTGTATAAATGAGTGTTTAAGTGGCACTAGACCGATGCTTGCCCTAAATCTAATGCTAAATATTTATATAGGCAACTTGCCATTTAATCACAAAAAAGCTCCACATTATTTTAAAAGTAGTTTGTACAAAATAATAATTCTCAAGCCACAAAAGTATGGCCATTCTTGTTTTAGATCATGGCCAACATTTAGATAACAGCAATATTAAGACTTAACTACTACTACAAAAAATAATGGATGTAAACTATGCACCAAACAGAGGAAAAGCTATAATAAGATACTAAGAGACTTGGAGAAAATCTCCTTGTATAAACTATAATGAGGATTAACACTTGTTACAGAAACAACAGCTTTGGGATCAATATGACCAATGCAAGGATGTTTGGTGAGCTGAAGAGATTATGTGTCGGCTTTGATCCTCTCAGTAGGTGCTCTGCTAACAAAACACAGTGTGACTGTGCAAAGGCTGTTGGAAAGTCAGCAAAGGAAAAAAAAACTTTATAGCGCTCTGAAACAAATTCCCAATAGGTTTTTACCCCTTTTAATTGGAAAGCTTTGAACATGTCACCGGTTTCTCCACTCTACTCTTATTATAAAACATAAACAACCTTTAGGTGTTATTTATGCAATATAATTGATTACTGTAGTTGCACCATTTGTCTCTTTGGTGACATGTATTGGCATGACATGACTGACTGTCATGAAAAAGTAGTAGGTGAGTTTTCAAAACAAAGTTACATTAATGAATTGCATTTATATTTGCTATCCAGTGCAGTGATTTCACACTATTAATCATTACCACATTAGCACTGATGTAGACAACACTTACTAAGTAGACTAAACTAATAAAGTTAGTTCAATCGCTTGGTGATCAGATGATTTTTCCAACTTTTTTTGAAGAAGTTCAGACAGATGATGGAAGCTTGTTGTCCACCACATAGTGAGTACAGAGAACTCTGAGTTTCTGAGGTTTTGTGGTACTTTGTAGGGTTTGATTAGAAACAAATTAGAAACAATTAGAAAATCATTTCTTCAAGGTAAGCAGAGAACCATTACACTGGCATTATACAGATTCAGCATTTTGGATTATTACCACAAGGTATTTATTTTTGGTGTCAGTTGTATGTTTAATTATCACTGCTTAAGCAACAGTATTCCTGATTTTCTCCAGTATATGGGCAACCTCAAGTAAGTGGCAAATTGATATTTGTCTTGTCCATATTGCATATAGCAAGAACAGCCTTTAGTAATATCAATAATTTTACTGCTTAATTTATACATTTTTTGTCATGAATTTGACAAGTCAGATGTCTATTATGCTGAAGACTCCAACAAAATAGTTATGATAATAGTGAACATAAAACAACTAGATATTTCACTGCTTAAACCATATTATTTTAATATCTGATGTGCCTGATTTGGAGCCGTGTGAGCAAGTGAGTGGTTCTTTTTTTGCTTTTCAAAGAGAGGTCAGAACTGAAGCAAAGGAAATCTTATAGCTAAGGTAATAATAGTTTTAGTTTGCCTTTTGTGACTGCAAGGTATGCAATTTACCAGAGTTTCATGACAGTTTTATATTTATGTATAAAGAGTGGGACAGTATGAAAAGAGCATGAAATGAAAAAGCATCGTTTCCAGGATGGGCAGTTTTCCACCAAATTCTGTAGATTTTGTTTAAAAGTGGCTGGGGGGAAATGTTGGTGGCTTAAAATAAGAATTCTAGAATTCGTTGATTAACTGTGTGCAGTTCCTTTGTTTGTTACCTGGCTAGTTTATTATAACTATAGACCCTGTGTTTTGCCCTTGTGTTTGTCTTTTGTGTTTGTTTTCTCCCCTAGGAGGGCTGAACAGGTAAGAGGTGCGCGCACATACATTGTGCACACGTAGTACCCTACTCTGTATAGACACCCTAGGTAAGGGTAATCAAACAATCAATCAATGTACGCCCCACAATAATCAACAAACCTGAGGAGGGAGAACGTGGACCGTACCAAAGGAAAGAAATTAATAAAAACATTCTAATCAAAGAAATCTAAACCCTATGCAAAAATACATGGGTGGTACTGGCCCCTTACCTAGGGTGTCTATACAGAGTAGGGTACTACGTGTACACAATGTATGTGCGCGCACCTCTTACCTGTTGACTACCCAGAGCCAAGACCAGGAAGCAGACAAACAGGCCTAACCAACTGTCTGCCAGTCGCCATCTGCCGTCACCTGGAATCCTTAGTTCAAAAATCATTGAGACAGTGTCTGTTTACCGTGGCAGGTGTAAGCCAAAACTAAATCAAAAAGTATGTCATAATAACTTAATTA
>JAOTRQ010085618.1:0-11160 GCA_028565875.1 Hoplisoma paleatum
TCTAAAAGTGTAAGCGAGGGACGAAGTTTGGCAATATTTCTCAGATGATAGAAAGAGATTTTACTGAGGTGCTTGATGTGACTGTCAAAAGATAGATGTGAGTCCAATTTTACACCTAGACTGGTAACTGTTGAGGAAATAGAAATATTCTGACCCAAAAAAGTAAGACTGCTTATAGAAGATGACTGAATCTGATGGGGTGTGCAAACCAGGATTCTTCAGTTTTGGCACTGTTTAACTGGAGGAAATTATCTTTCAACCATGATTGTATCTCCTCCATACAGGCAGTGAGTCAAAGAGGAGCCACCATTTATTTTTAGGTATAATTGTATGTCATCAGCGTAACAATGAAATGAAATTTTATGTTGATTAATGACACGACCAAGCGGGAGCATGTATAAGTTAAAAAGTACAGGCCCAAGAACCCTTGTGGAACGCCACAGAAAACAGTGTTTGTCTTGGACTTTGCATTTGCAATAGAAACGTACTCTGTTCTCCCTATGAGGTATGATTTAAACCAGGATAAAACGGCGTCTGTGAGACCGACAGTATACTGAAATAGATAGAGGAGTATTTCATGATCCACTGTGTCAAATGCAGCCGATCGGTCAAGCAGGATGAACAGGGAAGGTGAGACAGATGTTATTAGTAACTCTGACCAAAGCTGTTTCTGTGTGAGCAGAACGGAAACCAGACGGAATCTTTTCAAAAAGATTATTGTTCCTAAGATGATCAGCTGTTCATTATCATTCATAAACATTCATATTACATTATATTATTACTGCGGTAATCATTGTTGGTAAAATTAACTGGCCATAGGAAGCTAGAATTCAGCAAACAATGTGAAATATATAATAATTATTTATTATAGAATATGCTTATTTTTATTTCATCACAGGTCCAAACTAATGAAGCTGTTTTATAAATCAAATCAGTGATATCATTCAGCAACATGTCAGTGGTTTAGTGGGGACGGTACTGGACTAGTAATCAGAACCGGTTCAAGCATCACTACCACCAAGTTGGACCCCTAAGTGAGGCCCTTATCCATCACTCAGAGTTGTAATAGTATCTTCTCTTCATAATGTGACAGGAGACATTGTTCACAGAATAAAACAAACCAGCATAAGAATTAAAACACAACTGCAGGCATAATATTTATCATTTATAATATAAATAACATCAGTGAGTTACAGATGTAATAGGTTTCAGTCACAAAATAAGTGGCGCTATGCTAAGCTAAGTGCTTGTTTTTAACGCGTTTACAGTGTGTGTGTGTGTGTGTGTGTGTGTGTGTGTGTGTGTGTGTGTGTGTGTGTGTTCTCTACACATCCGGTGTAATGCACATAAACAACTCAAATGAATAAATAAACAATAAGAAGTGTTTCCAGAACCTTCCAGCGTCGTCTGGTCGAGTTCTTTGGCTGTTTTGACCGCTGTGGCCGCTTCATCCTCGGTCATCTCTACATCCTCCGCGGCGTCCTTCAGCTGCTCCGCTTTATTATGCTTCTCCTTCCGCTTCGCCGTTAATTCTTTCATTGTGTTTTATTGCTTTATATCTCAAATAAACCACTCAAACACACTCGGTTCCGACACTACGGACTGAGCTAACGGCTAACGGCTACCGCTGCACAATGACTGGCAACTATTTCATACCCGCATTGCATTGTGGGAGCGACGGGCATTTTTCGGACGTGTTCCAATATGCATCTCACGCCCTACTCCCTACACACTATAGCGTATTGATTGTGTTCACTATTTTAACAGTAATATAAACAACATGCCACAGAAAACATAAATAACAACAAAACAGTCATTAATCAGATTATTTGATATGTGCTTTGACTCATTTAGTGCACTACATTAGTAAATATGTATTTATTTGAGACGTGCACAATGTCTGACCAGCCTACAAAACAGTGCAAATCATTCATCTATTATTAAATATGCTCACATTCGATTAAATTAATTTTAAACAAATAACAAAAGACAGATTATTTGTTTTTTAAAATAGTTTCAATTTAAGATTATTTGTGTCCATGTGACAAACGATAAGATTTTGTTATAAATATTGTGGTTATATGCGTGATAGATGAACATTGCAGGGTTATGTGACTAATAAAACAACTTTATTAGTAAAGTATGTCGAATTCATTTTAATATTCGCCATATGTTGACCAGACGCTTTAATATAGTCCAGAGTCGATTCTCTGGTTTTCATTTCCATACGAATCAATTGAATCATTTTTCTTACATTGGTAAAGTAGAGCAGAAAAGAATCGACTCCCTAAGCTCCGATCATCTGAAGTCCCGTACTCGTGTACTAGGTAGTATAGTGAGCACGTACAGTGATGACTGGGTGCAGCGTACTATGTAGTATGTAAGTATGCGGAGTGATCTGCACTATAAGGGGAGACAGGGACTAGTTTATTTCAGGGTGTGGTGAGGACTGGAGCTGTGCACCGACCATCACACACACAATAGATCTTTATTATCACAACTAATACACACGCAAAACGGTAAAACTTATATATTTTTATTTATCTTTATAATAATTTATTCATAATTATTCACTCCTGCTATATTCATTTGTCTACGTTAATCAAAATAGCGGCTGATTCATGTAAACAGGTTTGCAGATTTAAAATGTTTGAGAAATGTAAATATTATTTAGTATTTTGCTGTTATTTTATTTGTGAATGCTGTGTAGTATTTTTAGTAAGATATAAATAGAAGTCAAGCGCTCTTTTCGGTTATATTTAATGCAGGTCGATCAAGGGGGTCCAGTTTTAAATATCTGCAGTACTCTGATCCAAAAACACTCGTTTATTTAGTCTAAATATTTTAATAAATCATTTTTATTCTTACTTTAATTTTCTGAAGAGCCAGATAAAATTAAGCGCGATTAGTGGGGATTATCCGGGTTGCCAGATCGAGCCTGAATTAGTTTCGTCTGTCTCGTAGTTTTTACAAATATAATACAAAAACGAAATATACAAGATATATATTAAATCTTTAAAAAAATGTGTAAATAAGTTTAGGCATCAATGACAACATTGATCTTTAATGTGAGAGAAATAATATGATGGACTTTGATAAACGATCTGGCAACCATGACTGACAATTTCACAGCAAAACACTTTTCCATAAAGATTTTTTATTATAATGAATGTTTAGCTGAATTGTTTGTTTGTTTTTTACAGAATAAACATGTTGGACACATCCAGTAGCCAGTTTGACTCGTTCCTGTTCTGGAGACCCCCCATCCCGTCCCTGGACCTGTCCGAACTGGAGGATCTGGGCCTCTCAGACTCCAGTTCCAAGAAGGATTTGGATGCTGATGATCTGTCTGAATTCTCCAGCCTGATTTATTGGAAGGAACCGATCACCAGTATCGACCTGCTGGACCTGCTGCTGTGAGAAAACATCCACAAGATCTGCTGGTGTGGACAGTTTTCCTGCTTCTTTTATTCATTTAGACACTGAAGTTCTTTATTTATTCCTGCACTTCTTATGGTGAATAATCAGTATTAGATCAATTGTTTGGCTGAAATGTGAAACTTACACACAGTTTGCACAAAAGCATTCGAGCAGTTCATGTAGCTACAGGTAACTGAGGAGTGTAAGGATGGAGTTCAACACAGCGCCATCTTATGGTTGAATTGTTGATTAAATGTGACAGAATGTAACCCCCCAGTGTTATCACGGTTTATGTAATAAAGCAGAGAAGTGATGGTTTGTGTCTTCTTTCTTTCATGCAGCAGGTGTAACAGATAAATGAGCTCGTGTAGTGGGATCAATAATTGTGTTCCATTGTTCTCAGTGTTTTTGGGGCTTTTTGGGTGGATTTTATTGCTCTTTAAATCAGTTGTAGACAGATTCAGGACAGCAATGCAAACTAACAATTATTATAACGAACATCCTGTTTTTATAACCTAAATTATTTATCATTTTCAAACATTAAATATATAAAATTAATGATAACAAAAAGCTTGAAAAAGAATCGTGTGTGTGTGAGAGAGAGAGAGAGAGAGAAAGAGAGAGAGAGAGAGAGAGACGTTTAAAAAACTGCGAGGTAGCAGAAGAAGAAGCATCAGCCAATCCGAGTCAGCCTCTTGTTTTATTTCAAATTCATCCTTGTACCCTAGATAAGTGCCCTATATAGTGTTTGTATCCGCGCTTTGTCTCGCTTTATCTAGTGCACTTGTAATCTAATGATGATGTATTGGAGAGGGTGCAGTTTCTCACTGAGAGACTCCGTGTAATCCACTGTAGCAGAAAGTGTTGGAATAGAAGTTTAATAAAAGTTCATTTAAAACGAAAAATTGACCGGAACAGGTTTGTAAATATCATTACATGTATATTTGTTTATTTTTATAACGGATAGGTATTATGTGAATGATTTATGGATTTCCCAGCATTAGCTAGTTAGCTCGATGCTAATCAGGTTAACTACAGACACTGTGCTGCAAGTTTGTTTTTTACAGTCAAGCTACAAACACCAAAACATTTATTATTATAACTTTTTAATGTTAAAATATTAATGTATCAGAGGCGTAAAACTAGATGTTGTAAAGAAGTTTAATGTTCATGTGTTTTGTTTATGTAGTCACATGTTACTCTAGAAGTTTTCATTTAAAATGTAGATCTATTTAAAATCATTATTGTAAATATTATTCATTATGTTATCATTGTATCTACACCTTTATTATTTTAATGATTTTATCATTATGTTTAGTACTTTATATTATAATAAAAACTTTTCTTCTTTTTTGTATTATTATATTTTGTTGTTTATTATATCAGTTTATTTATTTATTGTGTCTTTAATGTTGCTTTGTGTAACATTTGATGCTCTCGAGATTAAAGCTGCAGTTTAACAGTGTAAACAACAACAACAACATGTTTAAAACACACACATAGATGGACTGTGTGTCTGTGTGTGTGTCTGTCTGTGTCTCTGTGTCTGTGTGTGTGTGTGTGTGTGTGTGTGTGTGTGTGTGTGTGTGTGTGTATAAACTGACTGGTTCCTGTACAAATGTGTTACTGGTAGGTGAAGGTCTGTGGCTTAATCTGCTGAATCGGGCCCCCGAGGTCCAGAGGGTAATTGGGTAATGTAAATCAGTTTCCATGTGTTTCAGGTTCCTCATGTCTCTGGTGGATTTGGGGAAGCGGCTGCTGGAAGCCGCTCGTAACGGTGAGGATGAAGAAGTGAGGAAACTGATGGCAAACGGCGCCCCCTTCACTACAGACTGGGTAGTACACTGAGACTGGTGCTCTTTCTCTCTTTAGCTTCCTTGTTCTTTGATGTATATACCTGAGTGTTTTTATTCGCTGTAGCTCGGAGCGTCGCCGCTTCACCTGGCGGCGCAGTTCGGGCACCGCTCCACCGCCGAGGTCCTGCTGAGAGCCGGCATCTGCAAGGACGCCCGCACCAAGGTAGACCGGACACCGCTGCACATGGCCGCCACCGAGGGTCATGATCTGATCGTGGATTTACTAATCAGGGTGAGGAGCATCAGCTCTTATGCCAACACGACTGAACTCTTTGTGCTGCTGCAGGGACCTCTGCTGGCTGAATGAAGCTCCTACGAGAGAGTTCACAGAGGGCAGTGACTTCTGATGTTCCTGTAAGGGTTCTTTGTGTGTGTGTTTCTGTAGAACGGCGCGGACGTGAACGCTAAGGACATGCTGAAGATGACGGCACTGCACTGGGCCACCCAACACGGGCACTACCACGTGGCACAGCTTCTCCTTAAACACGCCGCAGACGTGCATGCTCTCAGCAAGTTTGAAAAGACACCCTTCGACATCGCAGTGGATATTCAGCATACCCAGCTCGTCGCTCTCCTCCAGGTTATTTACTCTACACCAGGGGGTGCTGTTCCAACATCCCGAATCACACACTCTCACACATGCTGGTAAAGGTTTTAGCCATGCCCCCCCTTCATAACAGGTCCCCTGGTGCATAACGTGTGTGTGTGTGTGTGTGTAGGAGGGGATGCAGAAGCAGGTGAACAGGAATGCCGAGGCCACCATCGCTCCACAATTCATCATCAACATCGCTGATCTGGTCAAACCCAACATTGGTACGATACACACACACACACACTCATATACACACACACTCTCACAAACTCCAGCTCTGATTGGATGGCGGTTTGGTGTAGGTAACACGGAGGACGCCATCGCTGTCAGTGCTCTGGACCAACAGATGATGAACGATGGTGGTCAGAGAGTCGTCACCATAGTCACAGATCAGCAAGGACACCTCCAGACGAGGCTCGGTCAGCCTCTCTACGTCACCATGCAGAACGGACGCCAAGGTAAGGTCGCGTCCACGTTCGGCGTGACATTCCTTTGAGGTATGGAGCTCTGGAACCCTGATGACCTGCTGCCTCTTTCATGTTGTGCAGTGCTGGCGGTTCCTTCCACGCAGTTCACTCAGGACTCTGTGGAGGAGGAGGCTGAGCCACCACTACGGAGGAGGAAGATTGAGGTGTCCTCTAATCATGTAAGCTGTGTGCCAATGCTGGAGCTGTTTGGCTGCAGAGGCAGAAGTGACCCAACAGAATTTCCTGTTTGTGTCACATTATTGATTTTTTTTACACCACAGAGGAAGCAGCTAAATGACTAAATGAATGTTAGAATGAAGAAAATGCAAAAATACAGAGAATTGGATTTTATCTCCATCGGTATTAATGTAGCTGCTGCAATAGTGACCCCTGCTGGCTGTTTGAGGAAATGAGTGAATGATAATGAGTTTTGTTTCCTGTGTGCAGGAGCAGCTTCAGCGACGTCTGGCCGAAGCCAACATGGCAGCTCAACTGTACCGGCAGCAGCTCCTGCAGAAGGAGCAGGAGGCCGAGGAGTACCGCCTTCAGCTGGAGGCCATCACAGAGCGCGTGATAGCACAGGAGGAGGAGTGTGTGGTGGGAGTAAAGCAAGAGGAGGAGGTGGTGTTACTGACCGAGGGAGACATGATGTTAAACACCGAGGAGATTCACTCCAGTCACGACATCTCATAACGTCTCGCCCCCGGAACCAAATCCTGTCTGTCCTCTACGTCACTCATCAAACACTCACTGTGGAAACGTCTTCATCTCCTTCTGATCCCAGCCGGCGGGGGAGTTACAAACCGGATGAGATGGAATTCATTTAGGGGAAGGACCCCTTATTGTTGACACGGGCGCAGGCAAGGGAAAGTTTAAATGAACTTTACACAGCGTCTCGTCATTTTCATTTGTTCTGATCCTCTGAATTCTCTGTTTTATTCTAATGAGCTGCTTTCATTTGCTTTAAATCCTGTTTGGTTATGAATTCCGAACAGGTTTAGATTCACATCGATCGTGGATTCGACCTCACTGTGATCTCCAGGACTGATGTGTACAGATGTTTCTCTATGATGAATTAATAGCCGTGTTGGACTTTTATACCTACGTTCAATTTTTTTACTTGTTTACATGAAAGTGTTGCAGCGTGTTGATAAATGAAAGTAAAAACTGAAGTCTCGTGTCTGTGTGTTGTGGAATAACGACTGTTATGGGTCAGAAGTATACAGACGGCAGTCTAGCTGAACATTAGATCTGAACATCATCGGGAAACATGAGTACAAACGATTCTGTGTCCAGGTTCTGAGATTTTAGTGCTTCAGTAGCTACATGTTCATGACTGTCCACAGCCGAGTGTCATTATTTTATAGTGTACAGACTGCTGAAGGACAACGATCACCAATCGGTCACGTCCCATTGGGACAGAGGACAGTCCCGCAAATTCAGAATCATCATGTTTCTCCTGAACGGGAACGAATCCCCACACACACTTTAGAATCATACAAGAGATGCTGTTCTGATCTCATGTTCAGGAGGTTTTGGGTTTGATCCCCAGGTTATGGCAGTCAAAGTCTGGAGTTTGTATGTTCTCCCTGTGTTTTTGTGGGTTTCTAAGCTTAATAAATAAAAACATAGTATAAGATGACCAGTTTGCACATGTTCAGGTGGTCACATAATTTTGACCATTTATTTGTGGACATAAATGCATTTTTGTTCCCAAATCATGTAAATTAAAGATTATTAAAGAAACGGTTTATAAAATAAAAAAAACGTTTATAAAATAATCTGATTAAATTTGTCCCAATTTACAAGCTACTCTACTATAAAGTGCACTACTGTGCGTGTAAAATAGTATAAACGAAGTGCACTATGTAGTGCACAAGCATGGTGCACGCTAATTGGAACACAGCCTTCCAACTACCAAGCTAGTTAGCATTAGCGATTAAACAAACAGGTCTTTTAAATAAATAAGCTTTTATTAACACTCCATTAAAGATTATTTTTAGTTTTGTAACGTGACACCATTTAACTGAATCACTCAATTATTTATAATTGTTTTAATCAGAAATGAACCGATTCATTCTACGGGCCAAACGATTCATCTGAATCCTAGTGATGAATGTACTGCAGAATCAGAAGGGTGTAAGTTTAATCCCCAGCACACTCAGATTTCCCTTTATTAACACCCGCAGTTGTAAATTCTTTTAATCGTATTTTTCTCTTTTGAATCACCAAAAACAATTCAGTCGAGAATTAAATCTTTAATATTCATTTAAACAAAAACTAAATTTAACTCAGAAATGAACAGATTCTGCTCAGAATTAAATAATTTTTTAATGTTTATTTTATAAGATCAAATTATTCACGTGAAGAATTCAGTCAGTGAATCCAACTGATGTTTTATATCAAATGTTTATTGGTTATGAAACACTGAAGAGAATCATGGTGGCGCTCTGACGCTCATCAAGCTGCTCCGAATGAAGAACAAAAACAACAGAAATGTCAAATAAAAACAAAGCTCATGTTTAAGAAGGCATGGGGGCACGGACGGGTGGTGCAGGGGGTCGGGGAGGCATAGGGGGCCTCTGGAAGCCGAATGGAGGTGGACGTGGCGGTGTGGCACCGTAACCCGGAGGGGGCATCGGTGGAGGAGGGCCTCTCATACCCGGCGACATCGGGTGACCTTAAAAAAAAAGAGAGAGAGAGAGAGATCAGACACTGGCATGGACATCAGAGCAACCAAGTGAGACGGAAATCATTAAACACTCACCCATAGGGGGGCCGAAGGGTCCTCGAGGTGGCATTCCCATCTGAGGTGGAGGGGGCATGCCTGGTGGGGGGGGTGCCTGGCCAGCTCCAGGAGGAGGAGGTACCATTCCAGGCATGGGCATGGGCGGCATTCCTACAGAACAAAGGCTTTAGTTAATACAAACACGATGATTAAACAGGTGTGTGTGTGTGTAGATGGTGCCACGCTCACCTGGTGGGTGCATGCCAGCTGGATGGAAGGGTAGTGGTCCAGGAGGGGGCACTCCACCACCGCCCTGGACGGAAGCTCCCGAAACAGGGGGCATGGACATTCCAGGGGGCATTCCAGGTGGGGGCACAGGGGGGAAGGCTCCGGGAGGAGGCAAACCTAAAAACACCGGTGAGAGACAGCACTAGAGTTAGGGGTGCATACACACATGCGATGGACTCAGTTCAACCGATATTGAACAGATCACACACACACACACACACACACACGCACACACGCACACACGCACACACGCACACACGCACGCACACTAACATTAACAGATCCCTCACTGAACTACATAACTGACCTGGAATGCCCATGCTGGCCCCCAGTGCAGTCAGGATGGGAGTGGGCACGGAGGGTGGCGGCGGGGCGTCGGCAAACAGTTGATGGGGCCGGTCGGCCTGTGAAAGCGGGTTCTGAGCGGCCAGGAGCCTCTCTGCGGCCGAGCCGTGCCTCTCGCCCTTGGAGTCTTTCTTGAAGGCGTAGGAGACGGTGATTGGCCGGTTGCACAGGTACTGACCGTTCATGGCCTCGATGGCGGCGTCCGAGGCGTCGAAGCTGGCGAAGTTAATGAAGGAGAACCCTTTGGAGTTGCCGGTGTCGAGGTCCCTCATGATTTTGGGTGTCTGCAGAATGACCCCGAAGGCACTAAAGGTGTCGTAAAGGAGCTTTTCATCGATCTCGGGGTCCAAGTTCCCGATGAAGATGTTGGCCCCCACGTCCAGGTTCTTGTTGTGGGCAGAGGCCTTGTTTACACGGATGGGTTTCCCGTACAGCTTGATCATGTTCATGATCCTGATGGCGTAGTCGGCGTCCTCTTCACTGAGGAACTCCACAAACCCGTAACCTGTCCAACAACAGCCATAAGTATGCGGACGCCACTTCAACGTGTCCAATTCAGACATCATAACTACCAGGTTGGCACTAGTGGGAGGAATATAACTGCACACTACCCACAATGCAACATGAATACTGGGTTCGCAATACGATTGGTTTATTAATTGTTTATTGGGATTTTAACATCATATTTGACACTTTTGTTCCTTTCATGTTATTACACAACATTCATCAGTACACAAGTTTATATAAAACACACTCAAGAACAATCTACACACCTCAATCTACACACCTCAATCTACACACCTCAATCTACACACCTCACATCTTCATTTCTGAGGTCGCTACGCTATTATCTTGGTGAATAGCAACAGCGCCCTCTGCTGTTTGAAGTGAATATCAGTTCATATAAATGAATTTGTGGTGAATCGTTACATTCTCAGGTGTGTGTGTGTGAGAGAGAGAGAGAGAGACACACACACACGGGTGCCCCTGAACTGACCTTGGTGTTGACCCGTCACTCGGTCCTTGGGCATGTGTGTGTTCACCACAGGTCCAGCCTGAAGGAAAAGTTCCCATAGTAACGGCTCCGAGACCTTTTCATCCAGACCGCCCACGTACACCGTCGCATCTACAACAAACAACAACAAAGAACATGTACAAACAACCCAGGAACATTCCAGTAGGTGTGTTGGACTCACTTTAGAGAGTAGAGAGTAGAGAAGAGAAGAGAAAACTTTATTCTTCTCTAATGGGAAATTTCCTTGTTGTAGCATCAAATACACATACAATGTAAAAACAATACATAAACATGAACACACACCTATATTATACCTATACATACATAAATACACATCTATACATACTCGTACATACATACACACACACATGTATACACACACATGTACATACATCGAGAAAAATCTTTAATCATACAATGTTATTGTTTGTGAAAGTTGAATTTGGACT
>JAOTRQ010085639.1:0-11159 GCA_028565875.1 Hoplisoma paleatum
CACACACACACATACACACACACACACATACACACACACACACACACACACACACACACACACACACACACACACACATATATATATATATAATATGTTTTAAGGATAAAACGTTCAGTTGTGGCCTTGTCATCCCACCACCCACCAATCCACTTTCTATTCACTTCATGGTCATGGTGTTGTATCAATAGAATCTGGGTATTTTTGCCGTCGTTACATTAAGCATGTTCTCTATTTCTATATATTTCTCATAAAGCATGATTGAACTATTTACAAAAACCCAATACAAACGAATTTACAGAATTAAGATCGCAGAGTAACAGACAACGTCGTCATACAAACAAACCACAAACAAATTGTACAGATGTGCAGAATGTTTCTCTTTGTATATCCCAACCTGTCTGGAAGTTAGGGTCAGAGCACTATTACAGGGTCAGCCGACGTACGGCGCCCCCTGGAGCAGACAGGGTTAAGAGTCTTGCTCAAGGACCCAACAGTGGCTGTGTAGTAGAGCCTGGATTTGAACCCCTAACCATTGAGTTTACAGTCCAATGCTCAACCCACTAGGCTACTCTGTCCCTATCTGTCCACTATCCACCCCGAACACACACCAGGCTTTCCTCAAAGTCCTTTCTGTACCGAATATGACTAGCAACTGTGGTCTCAATTCAGATCAAACGTAGAGATAAATAATTCATGACAAAATGGGAAGAAAAAGAGAGAAACATGCGCTCTCGGAACGAGGACGAAAGCCAGAGGAGTGTGTGTGTGTGTGTGTCTGGTATGTTTCCTCGCATTCGTTTAAGTAAAGGTTACGACCCTCATTAATATCCTCAAATAAGGAAATGGGACCTTTTGTAGATTGCGGGCCGATAAAAGAAAGACGGAAGATGATTTTTCGCCACGGAAAGCCAGGAAGAGAAACGTTCTGGTCTGAAAAGTTTTCTGACAGCTGGATGGTGAGACAGATTCTTAGACCCAGAGTCAGTATCATCCCCCCCACACACACACATATACATCCTATGAATTTTGCAGCCAGACTGAAATATTTATCCTCCGTGTTCAGAATGACATGCTAAACATTTTCATACTCCCATAAGTCTCGGCTAGTTTAGATATCAATCTTTCATTTATGCAGATATAAAAACATTAATTCTTTCATTTATCAATCAATTTTTTTAACCAATGGCCTGGAAGTTACGGTATAATAAAATAAATAAGAGTAACAAGTACATCTTTTTCTTTTTTTCTTCTTCTTTCGATAAACTCATTAATTCGAACGATCCAATTACTGAAGTCATTTTTAAGAATAAATCGTTACCAATTTTAGGAAGTTTTCATCCACATTTAAACAATCCGTGCAGTGAAACACTAACTAGGGGGCAGCAGTGAGCAGTTAGATTCTTGTTCAAACAGCTACGATGTAACTAAATCTAGAACATATAATAATTCAGATCTTAGACGCATTATTACGACTTTACCGTATAGAACAGCGTCGGTTTGAGATCGTGAGATCGTGCTGTAATGTTTGTCGTCACCCGTACCAGTGAGCGCCAGCGTGTAACGTGGCACCCATTTGAGAAAGCTTTGTGACACGGTGCTCATCATCCTGTAAATAACGGAACTGTTAAAGACGGGAAACAGTTAAACGACCATGGAGAGGTGCAAACGGTCAGCAATAGTGCTCAGCATGTGATATTCGAATGATTCTTAATCGCTACTGGCGGGGGCTTAATGTGTGCCGTGAAAACATTATCCTCACCCGTATATCATCACTAACGGCCTAAATGTTGACGTGAGGCAATAAGAACGCCGCTCGTATTTGCACGTCACAGCGAAATGCAGATCATTCACACCACTCAGGGTTTTCTAATCACAGCATTCGTTCTTATAAATACAATGCAAATGCGTTTCTTCTTCCTCTTCTTCTTTCGGCTTTTTCCAGTAGGGGTCGCCACAGCAGATCAAAGTCCTCCACCTCGCTTTGTCCTGAGTGGCCTCCATTGACACACCTACCACTCTCATATCCTCTCTAACTGCATGCAAAATCCTCCTCTTTGGTCTATCAAGGATGCAAATGCGTTTACTGAATCAAAAACAACTGGCTTGGCCAATTCTACACAGAGAACAGCGTTCTAGACAGAGAACAGCGTTCTACACAGAGAACAGCGTTCTAGACAGAGAACAGCGTTCTACACAGAGAACAGCGTTCTACACAGAGAAGAGGGTTCTACACAGAGAAGAGCGTTCTAGACAGAGAACAGCGTTCTACACAGAGAACAGCGTTCTACACAGAGAACATCGTTCTGCACAGAGAAGAGGGTTCTACACAGAGAAGAGTGTTCTAGACAGAGAAGAGGGTTCTACACAGAGAAGAGCGTTCTACACAGAGAAGAGGGTTCTACACAGAGAACAGCGTTCTACACAGAGAAGAGGGTTCTACACAGAGAACAGCATTCTACACAGAGAAGAGGGTTCTACACAGAGAAGAGCGTTCTACACAGAGAAGAGGGTTCTACACAGAGAACAGCATTCTGCACATAGAACAGTGTTCTGCACATAGAACAGCGTTCTGCACAGAGAACAGCGTTCTGCACAGAGAACAGCGTTCTACACAGAGAACAGCGTTCTGCACAGAGAACAGCGTTCTACACAGAGAACAGCGTGCTACACAAAGAACAGCGTTTTACACAGAGAACAGCCTTCTACACAGAGAACAGCCTTCTACACAGAGAACAGCCTTCTACACAGAGAACAGCGTTTTACACAGAGAACAGCCTTCTACACAGAGAACAGCGTGCTACACAGAGAACAGCGTTTTACACAAAGAACAGCGTGCTACACAGAGAACAGCGTTCTGCACTGAGAACAGCGTTCTACACAGAGAACAGCGTTCTGGACTGAGAACAGTGTTTTACACAGAGAGCAGCGTTCTGCACTGAGAACAGCGTTCTGCACTGAGAACAGCGTTTTACACAGAGAGCAGCGTTTTACACAGAGAACAGCGTTCTGCATTGTGATGCGTGATGTGAACCCACAAGACGATTCCTAATTTGTTTCCGTACTTGAGTAGTCACTAGAGTCATTTAACTAGGAAGATATACAGTCCACAACAACAACAACAACAACAGCAACATCATCATCATCAACAACAACAACAACAACAACAACAACAACAACAACAACAACAACAACAACAACAACAAAGTAATTGAGGTTATCTTCGATGTTTGGTCTTCTTTAGGTCTTTTCTTCACTTCATAGCAAACAACATTATGAATATGTGTAATACTGAACATTCTGGTTTTGTAATATGAATATAAATAAATAAATGAATAAGTATATATATATATATATATATATACTATATATAGTACATTTACTATATATAGTACAGAACTTTTAGCCTAATCAGTGTAGTGAAGCACATATTTATGCACACTAGTGAACATACTACACTAGAGGGCAGTAGTGAGCACATGTGGCCCTCATGTAGCCATGGCGCCCGAGGCGGAGTCTGTCATGACCCTTGGAATCGAACCGACCACAGGCCCAGTCCTCAAACCACCAGGCCGGGGCTGCTCCAGATCTGTACAGAGCCGAACTTCATTTCCCAGAAGACCTTGCAGAATGACCGGCAGACAAACTCCTAATCTAGCGCCGGTGCGGTCATCGATTGAAACCACGTCCGTGTTCACGCTGTCATTTCAGCGCACACCAAGCGTTTATTAATCTCTTTGTAATTTGTAATGTCCTCCCAATACGAATTCTGGACTGTGATTTCGATTTATCGTTCATGCCACATCTGTCAAGTTTTCTTTGGGTACGTCACTGGAGACCGGTAAACATTAGACAAGAACATTAGCCAAAGCGGCAGCATGCGAGAAAGAGAGATTTCAAAAAATGAACACAGTCCTATGCACCCAGACGACCCGACGATACTAGATGGATGAAAACTATTAATCGACTCTAAACGATCCAGTTTATGATTCTGCACGGGTTCTATTCTCTTGTTTCGTGCGAACACGATCGAAACTATTCCCGGCGCTAATTTTCCCGCCTGAACCCAAAGCTCCAGGTCAAAGAGACCAGCGTATAGAGACAGATGTGTACATTACACCACGGTTCACTTCATAAGCGAAGCACCTGAGCTCGGAGTTCGACCGGGTCCCGCTTTTGCCCTCCCTGTTTAACCCTGTTTAATCTGTTCCAGGGAGCAAGACTACAAATGTCCGCTTGTGATCTGTTGCTTAAACGTTACCTGAGCACAAAACAACAACGTTTGTTTAACTGCCGTTGTGCATTTAAGCATTTAAGTTCTGTCGGGAAACGGATGCGTACATCTTCAGAACGGCTGGGAACTTTAGAGAGCGAAGAAAATAAAAGTGAACTACAGGATAAACAGGACACGACGTGCTTGTAGGGGAAATTTATTGTATTGTATTGTATTATATTGTATATGTGCAAAAGTATCCGTGCAGGTGCAGGTCCAAGACTCACCTGGACATAACATTTGTACAGATTTATTCACATTGTCTATTTTACAGTTCATCAGGTGTGCAGTTTTAGCTTTTCGTGACCTTAGTGTTGCCACGTCTGCCTTAGAAACGAACATCGCGTGGACACAATCTCAGCTTTAACGATGGCCTGGCCAAGTTTGACCAGTTGAGATGTCTCCGTAAACATTTAGCTGCTAACAGTGCCTCATAAAACAGTTTCTGTTCATCCTAGTCAACAGAGAGTTTGAAGAAAACGACAAAAACTGGGTTAAATTGTGAATATTTCATAAAAAAGCATCGTCCTATCGTTTAGATTCGGTACAGCATTACAGAATTAAAAGTTCATTAGAGCTAAAAAAAAGAAGATGTAGAAGTGAGAATGCGTATCATTTTATTTTCCCAGGGAAGACATATTTATTTGAGTTCTGCCCGGTTCCACAATCCTTTATGCTATTTTGCATCATTTCTCCATATTATTTAATTTCCCGATGCATGGTGGTTATTTTTCTCTCGTTCCAGTCGAGTGTCTGTTTGCAGTTTTTCATTTCTCTGCTTGCCCTTCAGATGTGCATCAAATATATCATCGGCTGAGAGTCTAAGCAGGATGTTTGAGGCGGCCGCAGGAATGCATAATCATCAGTTTGCTCAACGCATTAGAGCTGCATCGGTTGTGCTTATTTTTAAAATTAAATATGGCTCTTGGGTGATCACTTTCACAACCCAGATGTGTCATTCGGAGCTGTCTGTGTCCGTTTTAAGCACCAGTTTATTGTTTGGTAATGAGGTGGGGTTGCCAAAAATGTCCAAATTGTATCCATCCATCCATCCATCCAATCATGATGCCCAGTAAAGCAAATCCCACCAGGGCTCATAACTACTACGGGTCATTAAGGGCAGACACAGTGAACCACATTAAACCCAATCTGTGTAGTGAAACACACTTAGACGGTCGGGTGCACACATGCCCGGAGTGGTCGACAGCTCTGGCTACAGCTCTGGCTCCCGGGGAGCAGTTAAGAGGCTCGATGCTTTGCTAAAAAGCATGTCAGTCGTGACCTCACTACTCTCAGAATCAAATAAAATCAAGTCGAATCAAGTTCTCGAACCAGCAGGCCACAATAAATGCCCTATAAATAATTAAACACATATAGTGCCGATAGATCAATATATCACTGATCACTTGGATTCCAGGGTCGTAAAAGAATGAAAGGGGTTAAAAGAACGACGTCAATAATAATGACAGTAAAATACAGAACGATACTATCTAATAAATAAAACCTAATAAACATTCTAGTATAATAATCTTGGTAAAGAAGAGCAAAGAGTGCATTTGCATTCCCGGATGATATAAAGTCTTAATTAAAACTTAGCAAATAAATATTTCCAGGTCATTTTTGTGATCAAAATACCACAAAGAAAAGAAACGTTCTATGTTTTGATAGTACACGGACCGTTTTACTTTCAGTGGCTTTTAATACGCGACTCAGAGATCCACCAGGCATTCGATCGGTCTCAAGGTTGGTCTTAAGATCAAGGCCACGAGCTCTGCAGAGGCGTGAATAAAGTCTAACATATTTACAGCTTTACAGACCCTAACATGAAGTAGATTTATGTGTAAGAATCATGGCTATTGGCTAGAATGCTGAATGAACAGTATATAACTTTCCAAACAGGCTTGGCTTTAGTAGAATTTATGTGGTAGGCATTGTACCCGTGCACTTTTCTTCGTTCTTTATCGGCGTGCTGCCCGGTCGGCGCTTTGTTCTTAGAAGTAAATGTTTCAGATACGGATTTGTACATTCTATCACGACGGGAAAAGACATTATTTTAGTACGTACGACTTTCACTCGCGGTACTATAATAGAGAGGGTTTATTGTGACCTATTATTATATGGACTTATTATTAACATGAGTACGTTTCTTATAGTTTAACGGTGAATCTAAATGTAAATAATATGGCCATGCACGTTTCATAACGTCCAATCATGCATCAAAGACAAAAAAAAGGGGGGGCGCGAGGGGTTTGTTATTATTCGACCTGGCTATCCAGTACCAACACCAACACCAGAGCTTGCATTGGAGTCCATATATACAGCCACACTTGGTCCTGCCTGATGAACTGAATTCCGAGAGGAATTACCGGGTACATGTCGAGTCTAAAACGAAATCGTGCAAATACAAGAACTATGGGAGCGAGAAGAATATAAGAAGAATAACCTCTGAGTTAGTGCAAGGCGTTAATTTGACGAAAGCTACAAAAATATGTATATCATTGTTCCAAATCGGGCGGCAGAGCCAAGATAACGAAGCCCGTTTGTGTCTTTAATCTCCTCGTAGTGTATTTCATACAGCACGATTTCATTTGGCTGTGATAAAAACTCCCAAATCAGTAATTTGACCACGTCTGTTGGGACATGTAGGCTGGGATAACCAGAGATTAAAGACTTCAAATGAAGGGATTGAAACAGAACGGCCTGGACGATAATGTGTTCGTACTCTTCCCGCCGGACGCATTTCGAGGTAGCTGTTTTTAAAATTCGGCTAGAAAGAAGCCCTCATGAAGCAATGATGCAATAGCGCCGTCCCTCAAGGGTTTTGTTTATTAAAGCATTTCAGGAAGCCAAGATAAAGACTCTTTCAGTTTTGTTTTTTTAGCGCCCGGCGTAACGAACGAACTCGGATGCAACATGTTTACATGTTCCTCAGATACAAAGACGTATGTCTGAAGGAAACGACATGTATAAGAGGGGCTTGACGAAAGCTAGACTTTATCCATCGGTTGCACTGTGCAGTCTGTTCAATCGGGGTTAAGGGCCTCGTTTAAGGGCCCAACACCAGCAACCAGGCATCCTTCAAATGACTATTCTGAAAAGCGCTGAAACTGGCGAGAACAAAACTGGCAAGATCTGTATGGGTGTAAATTTGCTAGAGTTGAAATGAGATCTGTTTTTGAGTTAAAAAAAATGCGAAAATAAACGTTCAATCAAAAACATTCGACCATGAATCGACCAAAAATGAAAAATCTGGCAATGCTGTGCACAGCCTGTACACAAACATAAAACAAATACAAACCACTACCAATTAAATAACCACCGTTATTTATATAACACGTAAATAACAAAATAAAAACGTTTACATGCTGTGTACAGGCAACCTAAAACTAATCTCCCCCCCGACCTGGGATCCGGATTCTTTATGTCGTGAGACGGCGGCGCTGCTCACTATGATCGATCTGACAGCTTCGCCCATCCATATAACACAATACACCTCAAATATAAATGATGGATCTCACATTTATACGATTCGAGGGCGTCCTGGCAGGTCATAAAGGTGAACCGACAACAAGGCTAATGAAGTGCTAAAGAGTTCGTTACGGCCCTTCGTCTCGTCATTTTAGGAGCCAATTAAAACGTGGGGTCAATTTCACTTCTGGAGTCACTCGTCGTCCTTCTGAAGCATGTAAATGAGACGGCGATTTAAACAGAAGTTCATTAGTACGGCTGTAATTAGGTTTTACTTTCGAACCCCCCAATCCCCCAAAAAAGGTTCAAAAGAATGAGGAATGAGCTGGAGGATGAAAGCTGAGGATGCGTCTGTACTGTCTGTAGCCACTACAGCATATAACTATAAAAAATACAATTACAGACAACACGAATACAAATGAAAGGATGATTTTTGCATCGTTTGTCCGCTTGAAGTATTAAGAATCATGGCTGAACAGCAAGGCTTTGTGGGATTCCTGCTTTATAAGAGGCTATGAATAGATGTACTGTATGAGTCTGTGATTCATGCAATATTCAAATGGATGAGGGATTTATGGCCACGTCTCAGGACCTCTGGAGATGATGATATATTTCACATAAGATGCTTTTCACATAAAGTCTAAAAGTTAAAAGGCTGATGCACTTCTCGTGTCTTCAGTATAACAAGGTTCTGGATGCGAGACTAGACTGCCGGTACTAATTTTGTTTTTAAATCAGCTAATATCTAATATTAAGCTCTTTATGAAAGCAATTTTGTAAACAATTTTCTTATAAAATATATATAATATCTTATAAAATGTGTTAAAGATGATCGTCACGGTGGTTTAGTGGCTGCCTCGAAGCAAGAAATCTGTTCTATGTGGACTGTTCATGTTCTCACCGTGTCTGCGTGGGTTTTCTCCCACAGTCCAAAGACAGTTGTGTGTCAATCATTCCAGCGTGTGTAAAAGCACTGTAAAATAAAAGTACCCTAAACATAAAAAGATAAATAAATGAAATGATAAAACAAAATTTCAAAAAAATAGAGCAAGTGCCAAGCCTGGATAAATAGGAAGCACATTTATTGTAAAATCTATGTCAAATCAAAAAAATGCGGATCACAATCCGCTGTGGCGACCCCTAGTGGAAGCAGGTAAAATTAGAATATATATTAATTGTATTTGAAATACATTTACTGTTTGTATTCATCATTCGTTATTTGTTCAAATGGACAAATAACGGAGATGAAAACGAAATCTTGTGGTGTTTTTGTTTACAAGCTGCCCATTCGTTTCTGGGTTTTTCTTTAAATGTCGTTTCTTTCGTCTGTATGAAATAAAGCAGGTCTGGATTGTTTCAAGTGTTGGAGTCTAAATAATTAACTTAGAATTAACTTTTAACTCACAAAATGTGTCATTACAGAAACCAAACTCCAGACAGTGTGTGACAGACTGATAACCTTTCTAGACCTGGCTTAGGTTGCAGGAAATCAAAGGAATAAACACAATAAAAGATTATGTACGTCTGTAAAGAAGTTGCTACTGAAGTTACTCGATCAATAGCCATTTAAAACACCGCCGAGCAGAGTTGTTATTTTATTGATGCTCTTTGTGAAGCAGTGGAACATTTAATTCTACTAATTTCCCAAACCGGTGTGATTGAAACGTATATTCACAGCTTGTAGTATTAAATTTGGTATGAAACGTACTCACACTTAGATGCTTTTCATTTACTGTCATAATATCTCGACTCGTCCATCGTACACCGGGGGGGACGAGTCGAATACTGACGGAGCACAATGTCATCGGACGTGCTTTCATTCAGGAATAGAGACTGAATTGGACTTTGATGGAAGGTGAAGCTTGTTAGTCGTTTTGGTTGTGTGTGTGTGTGTGTGTGTGTGTGTGTTTAAACACATGCGCTCATATTCATTTATCGATGTAACGTTGTCTCTGTATTATCTACAGACTGCTCTCATTCTTTGGTAATAGTAAAGTCGTGCGAGTTCTCGCGCGCCGAGTCTGTTTTTTGTTGTTAACTGGAATGAATTGTGAGTAAAGTGGATTGACTGGAGAAATGACTAATGGAGCCAGGGACTTATTTTTAGCACCGTTAGCAGGAGCCGTTTGTGGCCATTCCTGACTAAGTAATTAATATGGATCGAGAGGAGCACATTTTAGGACCCCGGAGAGAAGATGCCAGTCTACCCGTGTTTACCCCGACCGGTTTCAAACCTCATTGTGTACAAACTTTAATGGCATAAACAAAGATTATGTCCAATCAAAGACTGTTCAGTTATCACAGCTTGAGTACCAGCATCCTATTTAACACGGGTACTCCGGGTTTATCCAACAGTCCAAAGACACGCGGTCAGGTGTGTGTGTGTGTGTGCGTGAGTGTGTGTTTGTCTCTGTACCCTGCAACAGACCGGCGCAGGTCATCGCCCAGTGTGACTAAAACAGAATTAGACTAAAAGTGCTGGTAAAACTAGCAAACAATAGATGGATGTCAGTAAAACAAAAGGGAATAAGAAATAAAAATGTAAACCGTAAACACAAGCACCACGTACGAGACGTACAGTCACGCGGCCGGTCGGAAATATCCTTTTCACGGCCGAGTTTATTGATATACAGAACGATAAAGATTTCCTTGGATGGAACAAGTCAGCGTTTAAAGATCGAACTGCTCACAAATCAGCAAAAAAAAAATGAAAATAAATAAATAAACCTGCTCGAAAAGGGGAAAGAAAGAAAAAAAACGTTGGGTGAAATAAAAAATAAAAAATGCTTAAACGGATGCTCGAATTAAACACAGCACGACTATGTGTGACCTTGTGAGTGACCTTGGAAATAAAAGAATTCCAATTAACTTGAATCGGGAAATGTTTCTTTTCTAAAAGACGTCTTACAGGAAGAGAGAGTACATTTACATTTCATGTGCAGGGAGTTTTTTTCTTTTCATTATTTTCTTTCGTCACGATGCTTTATGAAAGGCTGCTTCAACGTCTGATGTTCGTCTGATTCGGTTGGCACAAATTTAATTTAACACAGTTTGTTTTGAGGTTTTTTTCTTCTTTTTCTCGAACAGATGACTCGACTCGGATTCTAATGTAAAGACTCGTGACTCAACTCGGATTCTAATGTAAAGACTCGTGACTCGACTCGGATTCTAATGTAAAGACTCGTGACTTGACTCAGATTCTAATGTAAAAACTTGTGACTTGACTCGAATTCTAATGTAAAGACTCGTGACTTGACTCAGATTCTAATGTAAAGACTTGTGACTTGACTCAGATTCTAATGTAAAGATTCGTGACTTGACTCAGATTCTAATGTAAAGACTCGTGACTTGACTCAGATTCTAATGTAAAGACTCGTGACTTGACTCAGATTCTAATGTAAAGACTCGTGACTTGACT
>JAOTRQ010085665.1:0-11156 GCA_028565875.1 Hoplisoma paleatum
CGGCAGCCCGGCATTAAAGGTAAAACTTCACAAATATGTATCCCGGTCAAAATGGTATTTTTAGTCGACTACTAGTCGATTAGTTGGAGAAAATGACGACCACTGGTCGACCAACAAAATCCTTGGTTGTGGACAGCCCTAGTCTCTAGTCACTTAATGGTTGCATCATTTAAAGCACTGATTTATCTAATAGTATTTGGGTTTACTGGGTTGAGTTGTGTTCTCTTTATATACATTAGCCAATATAAAAGTTTAGTGTCACAGCAGGTCATCTGGGTTCTGCAGCAACATAGTTTCTGAATTTGATGCTTGTCTCTGGTTTCTGTCTCTAACCAGTCTGCAAGTCCATATGAGTTCCCTAAGCTTATGCTAATGCAGCCTACAAAAGCAGACAGAATATAGACTGGTTACCTGTCCAGATGTGTGAGTTTCTGATCTAAAAATTCTATGGTTTTAATTTTGTTGTCCTGAGTGTATTCTGCCTTTAAACTCGTGTTGTTTAGTCCCACAATAACCTTTTACCAGCACAAACATACTGTACAAACATACAGGGCTATCTATAAATCTATAAATTCTAAAATGTAAACTATTAGATGCTATATAAGAAGTTTCATATTTCATAACTACTCTATATACATGAAACACTATTTGTTTATGTAATATGTGTGTTGGGACTGTGTTGTGTTTATTCCTGCAGTACAAGTATCGTATATTGAATATTTGCTAACAATTTTGCTAATAATGGAATGAGATTCAAAATGATAAATCTTGGTATTTAAAGAAAACTAATGCTTTGGTACTATGGGTTGTTCATGAACTATCACATTCTAAAAGATATCACAAGTCAGGCCACTGGGAGCCATATTAATGCACAGTTCTGGAGAAAAATAAGAGACCAGTTCAATTTTTGTGTATGCGTTTGATTAAAACGAGCAATGCTATTTTATGTCATATACTAAAATTAGTATTGCAGTATAATACATAAACACTGTTCTTTTTGGTCATACATACCCATAAAACAAACAAAAAATTATATTGACAGGAATTTATTTTACTTTGAATCCCTATAGGGAATCAACCATTCCTCTGTATTCTACATGGATCAAATATGTTTTAAAGCTGAAATTGGGGCCTGTTATAGCCTAGTGCTTAGGGAACAGGATTAGTTATTCTAAAGTGCAGTGGTTAAAACCTCAATACTCTTAGGTTGCTGCTTTTGGGATCTTAAACAAGACCTTTAACCAATGATTGTCATCTTGGATAAGAGCATCTGCTAAATGATCAACATGTAAATGCAGAAAATAACATGCTTTGCGTTGTGGCTACTTTTGTCACATCTAAGTGCATAATTTCTAAAAACAAGACAGATTATTACTGAGCAAGGAAATCAAGTGAAACCTTAAATAGTACGATTTTTTTTGCATTTTTTTTATGCAAACTTGCTCTATATACAACAATTGCTTATTTGTGTTTGTTATGCTTGAACTGTAAACCCAGCCTGACCACCAGTTATATACTGATTATAAGGACAGAATTGGCTTGTGATTGAAAGATGGCTGGGTCTGACAGTCAACAGTTACTGATTGCTCAATGTGTATATGCACACTAGTAAAAAAACTGTTGTTAACTGAATTAACTGTTGTTAATAAAATATATTTCTCATTTTTTACTCAAATGTATAAATAAATATTTTTGTAGGAATCTGGCTCCCTTTAAAGAGCCATATTTCCCATCACTATTCTGTACAATACAGTACATATAAAATGTACGGTTAAAGTGGCCTCTGAGAAGTTGATCCGATTTACCCTGCAGTGTCAACAATCGCATAGTGTCACTATGCTGATCTTTTTATTTTTGATCATGCCAATCCCTCACGACTGTCATTGCGCACCTTGGTCTGTTACAGTAAGCATTATCGTGAGCCCTTGGGTCATACAGCGTGAAAGATTATTCATCACACAACAGTAAACTTCCTCTGCCTGCAGAAGGCAAGCTGTTAACCTAATGAGATGCATACCAGCGCTTGAAGCCTGTGAGACAGATTGGGCCTCCTGCTAGCTCCGTCCACCGTGGTCAGAGACCTTCCCCTTAGTGCCCTGCAGGCGAGCCGCTTCAGCTATGCTGCCCTCTTTACATCACGCAGTGTAGCGACTTTCCCTGATTTCCCAGAACTTTGCGAGTCACTCAGCCATGTTTACATGCCAATCAAAGAAGCCCCAGTTCATATATGTCCAGCTGCACACTGATGAGAACTGTACGAATTTCATTTCAAACCAGAGATTCCTCTGCATTGTGCTCGCTGCTGTGGTTTAGCAAAACCGCAAGTATTTAGATTACGTTCGTGAAGTGTGTCTTGATATTTTCCGCTCAGTCTTTCTTTTGATCAGTTCACATAGCCTTTCTAAGGATTTCAAATGTGATGCATCATTAAATGGAATGTCTTTTCAGCAAAAGGAACGGAACTAAATGTACTGCTTCAAAGGTCACCTTATTAACTAATCGATTATGAGATGCCAGCTTTAGTTGTGCCACACGTTTGTGGGTATGAATGTTTTTAGAAGATATAGTTTCATGTAGTATCAGTTGCCACCACAACCTGCCCCACTAGGCAGAAGCAGCTGTGAGAAATTCCACACAGTTCATGGAACCTTCCTCAAAACATGACATTTAAAGTGGGTACGCTCAGGGAAAACCACATAACAGGGACCGCTAAATTCCAAACATTTTCTGTGACTTTTTATGCACTTTAATCTATTTTTATAATAATATACTTCAATGTCCTAAATTACTAAGGAATAAAATAGAAGGCATCAAACTTTGATAGATCAATTACAAGTATTAGTCAAAAGTTTCCTCTTTTTTGTGATGCAGACTTTTCCCAGCATTTATAGCAACTAATGCACTTTTGCTTCCACATCAAATCCCCAAAATGTTATTCCTTCTATAGCATCCATGTAAATATGTAAAATGTTTTAAACATTGCTTACAGCAATTATCAGTGCTGAAATCCATTGTCGATATTGTGACTATACGTGACTATTATGTGAGAATATTATGACTATACGTGATACTACCGGTTTTAGCATAATAGCAAAATGCTCCATGTTGACCTTTTATGTATCTCAAAAGTCTTATAAGGTGCTTACTAGAACACACGCTAGTTAGCTAGCTAAGAAAAATAGCTTCAATTAAGTAACTATACAGTAAGTAACATAATTTATTTTCAGTAACTGGAACAGTGTTGTAATGATGGAAATAATTCGTTAGTCATTACTCATTAGTCATTAGCCAACAGTAATGCCATTTATTTGTAACACTTTTCGTCCCATCACTTCTGTCAGGAAACTTGAGCAAGGTCCTTAATGATCGGTTGCTTAGATAATACACTGTCAAAGTACTGTAAGTCTCTTTGGATAAAAAGCATCTGCTAAATGCCAAAAAATATAAATGCTTCTTTATGCGTACTACCTGTAGGTCAGTTTAACAACTTTAAATACAACCACACTGGTTATCAAGAATACATAGCATATCAGGGCCTCAGACTCTCCATGGCACTCTTCAGTTATAAGGAACAGATACAACTATTGTTAAATGACAGGTCTAAAAATCTTTCCCACTTGTATAAATCACACAGCAAGGGGCTGTTCAAATCAATTTGGTTATTATTTTCTCTAAAGACCCAGCCCAAACAAGAGCTTTCATTTATTTTCTTTTTAACGGGGTGTGCTCTCTGGGATATAGTCTGATGTACTGATTGTTTTGAGAAGACTTTCTTTGTGTGAAATATTTCTTTGCCTAAAATAACAATGTGTAAGAAATGTGAAATTATTTACTACAGGCTGTCTTGACTATTATCCAGGTCTGTTAGATTTACTTCTGCTGCATATGTGCCTGTTCCTTTTCCTCCAACCAAGTCTCATTAAGCAAATATAATTTATTTTTTATCTTTGTTTCACTGTGAGAAAATAACACAAGCTGAATATGAAGTCAGTCCGTTGATAAATTTGAGTAGCCAGTTCACTTATTTCGATTTTTTTTCAGGAGGAAGGAGAAAACCGGACCACACATAGACAATTAATTTAAATCAGTAAACTCATGACAGGATCCCATGTATTTTGCATTTATGCATAGACCAAATAGGCATCAAATGTTGCTAATGCACTTTGCAAATGCTGTGTTGTTCCTCCTTTTGCTGCCAAAACAGCCATCCAATTGAGATGTACTGTGTATTCTGATACCTTTGTATCAGAAGCACCATTAACTTCTTAAACAATATGTTCTATTGCACAAGTTAGTTCTTGGCTACAATAGATAGTCCAAAGCTTTACTCACCAGGCTACCACAGTCCCAAACACGTGGTGGTAATGAGATTTGAACCAGCAAACATCTGATAACTTGCAACTACTGATCTAAGTCAGATTTGTAAAAGAACACATCCCTGCGCTATCAGAAATTATGCACAGTACATTTCCAGATTTGGGGAATTTGCATTTTGCTCATGATCTAAGCACTAAACATTCTTTCCCAATTTCTCATGTACTCTCCTTAACAGGATGATTTCCTCATCACTTAAAAACCTAGAGACAGCACACATGGATAAATATGTTAAACTTTGTTTTAAGCATACAGTGTGTTCGCGAGCAGATTCAGTAATAGCCTGGCTGCTTTTGCTTGAAGTTTGCCGCTGACAAAAATTTGGCCTTGAAAAGCTTGTCTGTCAGAGAGTAAAAGCTCTAAAGTTCCACCTCCAGTATTCTAGCTGTCTAACTGTAATATTGTGATATGGAGTATCCAGTGACCTCTGTTTTAAATTGAAACGACTTGGCCAAGGCTTTGTCTCTGTCTTAAAACACTCAGCATAGTCATCATCAGGACTGTCTAGTTATCTGCCAAAACTATCATCATCAGCAGGATTTTGACATATTCCCCAGACTGGGTTCACAGAGCCTTTCAGAATTAAGGCTGATCTAAGATCGTATTTCTTTTGTCTGTCATCCTTTTCAGCAATGATATAAATCTCAGAATTTCTAACAATCCAAGGCTACAAAATTGTAGATTCTTGAAGCAGGTCAATTCTACTGTGGTCTAGAAAACTTATATTGTACATCTCACATAGCTTTCTACTAAGTTTAAATAAATATAGTGTATACTGTTTTGAACTGGCTACATTGGATGACCATAAGTGTGTAAAACCCCCTTTTAATTACTCTGGGTGTTTTAGCCATGCCTATTGCTAACAAAGATATATAGTTACATTTAAAGTATTTGTATATAGTAATGCAATACAATAGTTGTGCTACCAAGAACAAAACCAGATCTTGGTACTAGTTTGTGGCTTGGTCATTTCCAGACTACAGGTGGTAGATTCTCCAAACACCTGCATGTTTCAGCAAAACATCTGAACTGCCACTTGGACTTAATATGGTATACTAAGATAATGACTGGTATCCATCCATTTTTTTTATTTATTTCTGCACTAATTTAGTGTTTCAGAATTAAACTTGTGTATTGTTAATGACAATAAATTTTAAAATCCAAATAAAAGCTCCTACAAACAAACAAACAAACAAACAGACATGTAATATTCTATCAATGCTATCAGTAGCAAACTTTAGCCGAGCATTAAATAGTAGATTTGCAATAATGTTTTCATTCTTGAACTTCTAGATTTTGGCAGTTAGAATTTTGTGCTACAATGAACAATTTGGATTTAAACAGTGGACATGAATAATAATAATAATAATAATAATAATAATAATAATAATAATAATAATAATAATAATAATAATAATAATATCTGTCTTTAAGGTCATTTTAGTTTAATTCCTCTAGAGAGACTAATTTTTGAGATTCCTAACAGACAACAGATGTAGCATAAAATGTTTTTGAAGTCAGTGGTAGCATGATCACCATTAAAAACTCTCGTTTTGAAATCTGTATTCTACTAGATGTATTTGTATATAACCTGGTTAGTATCAGGGTGCTTGAGCCATACTCTGTTCCTGCCAGCTGGCCCGAGAGTACTGGGGATTAGTGCATCTGCACAGGACTCTGCACTCTGAGTTGAGTTAGTGCATGTCTGTGATATGTATATCTTCCCTGATATATCGTTACTAACTGCGCTGAATGAGAAAAAGATGGGGAATAAAGTTGCCATCACTGTCTTACATTGATTATTATGTTTAAAAAGTATATACATTTAAACTATTTACAGTAGTAAAAGTCCTCCCCACTTTGCTGACACATTTCATTGTAAATTACTTCTAAAACAATGACATTAAAGTACCCGAGACCTTTAAATGGTTTTCACACTTAGTAATTGGTTGTGTCTGAAAGACTAGATCAAGCATCATCAAATTTCCAAAGAAACTTTAAAGAAAAGAATATTTGAATGTAACATTGTGAAAGCAGCGTTAAATCTTATTTTAGAATAAGCGATACAAAACATTTTGCTGATGGCAGTAAAATGCTATGGTGTTTAAAAACTGCTATGGTTGAATAAAAATATAAAATGAATAAAAAAATAATGTTTTTAAAATATTCTTAATATGGACAGTATTTAAAAGAACACTTGCATACTGCGGTTGGTGTAACTAAGTGATTGTCAACTATACTAACTCTCAGTGTGAAGTTTCATACAGTTTTACAACATGGATTTCCTTTGCATGTTCCAGCCTCCCATTGCCACTTCCCAATGTAGGAGTTGCTCTAGGTCTGAATGGGTGAATGATGGCTTCTTTACAACTGCCACCATGCATTTCCGTTCAAACTGATCTGGTTTTTAATGACTGGGGTAAAACAATATATAAGGTTATGCCATAAAACTTGGTTCAATAAATACTAATCGACATTTATTAACACACAATGGATTCTTGCTCTGCTGCTTTATGCTACCTTAAGTTAATTCTTAAACTTTGTAAGGAACAAAGAATTGAGATTGCATCTTGTTACTTGTTGTATTTCGTAAACTGAATAAGTTACTTTGTGTTTGGATAGTGGTAAGAGCCCCAAACTGTTTTTGAATCTAAGATTTCAAGATAGATAGACTGACAGGTTGTTGCTTTTGGGCGACTGTATACTTTGGATAAAGGTTTCAGTTGAACGCTGAAAACTTGAATGTTAAAACGTGCTAAAAAATGTTCTTATCATTAATTATTATTGCAGTGAAGTGTTGTGGAATATGAAGATGATTCTTGTACACAGAGAAATGATTTCTATTAAACTTTAATGTCTGGGTGTTCGAAAGTGTTGTGTGCTTTTTTCCCTTAAAAGATTAACCTAGTTTTGGGTTTAGAGAAATCCCCAAGCTTTGCTGAAAGAAAAGAGTGTGAATTAGGTCATATCTCGCACTGATCCAATTTACGATGATAATCAGAGGTGAATATAGAAATAAAACAAACTATGACTTATAAAGCTGTACTTCTCAAAGGTCTTCTTTACTGCATGCTTTGAGCCAAACCAGTGCAGCACGTTGTGGAGTGAGCGTCTGATTAATAGTGAAGCTTGTGATTTCTAAAAGCTGGCCTGTTTTCCAGATGAGGTTAGCGTTGTGCAAAGAGTGAGATTGAGGGGAAGTCAGTAAGTAAAAGGGTTAATGGCTGAGCTGTGGCCAGATAGATTAATATCCACTGGCTTGTTACTGATGTAATGTACTCCTTCTTGGAACTGCGTTGTGAAAAATTTATGAACAACTAAATCGACGGTCATTATTTCCAGTTTACTGTTTAATTGCCATCAGCTGGAGAGGCCTGTTTTGACACAGAGGAGGGAATCACACCCGACCTACGTATGCTCACAAACACACACGGGCAGCACGAAGGTGCAGCAGGTGTTTGGTGTGCTGTTGCGGTCCAATTTTTCTACCAGTCATGACTCAAGAGGGCCTCCGACTTCCAAACACTTTCCAGCTAGAACAGTCAGTAAGTAAAAAAGTGTGTGTTGCTATAAAGGCATCTTTTGCATTTATGTTGTAAGATGGGTATATACATAAACCATGTGCTCAATATTTAGCCATTGGGTGTAACCTAAACTATCAAAAAATATACATGTAGTCTCTGTTTCACATGGTACAAATCATCATTCTACCCCACTCCACCTTAAACATTACATTTATATACTCTTGTGGCAAAGCTCCTTCTAAAATAATGAGTAATCACTTAATGTTGGTTACCACTTGCTGTTATGACAGACTTCATACTTCTTGAAATAGTTTTTACAAGACTCTGTAAAAAAATTCCATTTTGCAACAAAAGGTCTATTGTGGTTAGGCACTACATCATAGTTAGTGCTATAATGCATCCCAAAGTTAATCTGTTGGGCAAACGCAGGGCATCTGGTGTAAAACCTGTGCCAAATCAATGAGGTATGACACACACCCAAGACCCGACCCCTCGGACAAAGGCCAAGGAAACATTTACTACACACGGACAGCCCTAGTAGGACAGACTTTTGGATGGATTCCTTGACAAAGATATTACTGTCTTCTATTGTACCACGATCTGAAAATTAGAAGAATATTTTTCCACCATTGTGATTTTTACTTATAGAGGAATTTGTCCTACATATTTCACCCAGTCCGTGCAGTGAAAAACACATTTACACACACTAGTGAATGCACACTAGGAGGCAGCACTAAACATGCATCCCTGGAATGTTGGGCAGCCTTAGCCACGGTGCCCGGGGAGCAATAAAGGGTTAGCTGCCCAGCTAAAGGGCATGTCTGCCTTGACCAGTTGACTTACAGAATCGAACCAGCAACCTTTCACCAGGCCATATTGGTCATATGCACCCCAATATAGTGGTAGAATGGGTCAATCGTACTGGGGTTAAGGGGTATGCTAAAAACACATCACAATAAATCTTTCTTTTGCAGGAGTGAAATCAAATCCAAGTAGTTCATTTGATTTGTAAAAAACAAAAAACAGTGACCCGTGACCCTACATGAAGGATTCGATTACACAGATTACTGTTAAAATGTTCTTTTAATTTGCCATATCAATCTTTTCTTTACATGTTTTGACAGAAAAGCTTACAGAAACATACAGCACAATGAGAGACAGGTCAACACAACACATACTCATTTTTAAGTTTGACAGAGCCACTTAGAATAAAAACAACACTGAGTCCATTCCAATGTTGTGTGTGTGTGTGTGTGTGTGGGGGGGGGGTGTTCATGTGTGCGTTGTTAAGCCAAGCACCTGTAAGACTTACGAATAGTTCTAAAAATTGTTTACAGTTATACATTTATTTCTGATTACAATTGTAAATGTTTACCTCTTATGGTTATTTACATTTTAAACAATGTGATTTTAATTTTGACTAATTGGACTATTTTGAATAAGAACAATAAAGGTAAATCAATAGTGTTTCAATGCCTTTCTATAAATATTAGGCTTCTTTTTTACATCAGATGTGATCTAATGTTCTAACATTATGCAAAAACAAACACATGCTGTCTATTAGCAAAACATTGGCGCAGCCGTGGCCCGATGGTCAGAGAACTATTTTTGTAATCAGAAGGTTGCCGGTTTATTCCTAGAGTTAACAGGTGAGGACTAAAGTGATATTGAGCAAGGCACTGAACCCCTAACTGCTCTGTAGCTAGGGCTGCCCACCATGCCAGGCACGTGATCACTTCAGCCCCCTATTGTGTGTTCACTGGTGTGTGTGTGTGTGTGTGTGTGTGTGTGTGTGTGTGTGTGTGTGTGTGTGTGTTTGTGTTTGGGTTAAATACAGAGAATTCATTCCGCACAGTGGTGAAAAAACAATACAAAATATAAACACATGTTTTAGGTTAACATTCAAAAGTTAATGTAGGCTAGTTGTGTATTGTAGATTTATGGTTTCTTTATGTATTTTATAATTCAGTTTATGAGTGCTATTTAATGGCTGTGTAAAATGGGGCATTTTGTTTTAAAAATCAGTGAAAATCACCCCATGAATACTGTAGGGCCAGGTTGCTGACAAAAGGTTTTTGCAACAGCTGTAAGTAAACATTCAAACTGACTTGTTATGTAATGACATTTTACTCTCATATACATGCATATATATTCTGTGCTTTTACCTTGTCTGTTGTACATGCAGTATTTATTCTGTGGTCAGTATGAGGTCACATGGTTTATCTTGGCTAGGAAGCTGAAACCAGTAAGCAAGGCAGCAGATTTGGACCAATTCACCCATCATGTTTAGAATGGCACAGCATACCGTTCACCAGACACTATGTCTGTCTGACCGTTCATGGACTCGCACCTACGTCCACACGAGTACCTCACTGTTTAAAAAGTAATCCGAATCCTATTAAATCTGACTAAACATGAAATGACATAGACATCTCTCCATGTGCATGAGTACAGCCAAAAATCTTAGAATGCAGAATACAGAGAGAATGAAAACAACTTTTTGGTCCAGGAAATTACGTGTCCTGAAAATAGAAAAAAGACAAATTGAGGCAGAGAGGTAGATTGAGTGAGGCTGAGGGGAGAAACCATGCTTACCTAAACATTTTTGCTTTACAATGTACAGGTGTTGTGTGTGCACTGCGCGGTGGCGGAGAGGCCGCTGCCACACTCCAGGCTGGACGAGATGGCGTAATGGGAATTGCCAGCTGCGGTGGTAATTACAGCACCACTAAGGAGGACCGGGGCTGTTTTTCTTCTGGGAGGCATACAGCTGAAGGGATTTTTCATTTACTTGTTTTAAGTGAGATGGAGGAGCATTACAAATAGGTTTGAGTCATACCTTACTGGGAATGGTTCATGTTTTTGTTTTAAGTTCTGTGCTTTGCCACCAACAAATTGTGTTTAGTATGACTTCTTGCCCTCAGTGTATTAAACATTAAGATTAAAGGCATTTAAAAAAAAGTCAAGACAATGATTTCTGTTTTAATCACACGTGTAATTTCTCTGTCAAAACAGATGCCATAATCAGTAAAAAATGTTTTTGGCTTTTAAGTATAAGCATGTCAGGTGGCACAGTGTTCTGGTACTCCCACCCAGTATTTTTGTCAGGGTCATGACATAAAATAAAGCTGACACACCATGGCACCCTGTCCAGGATGTTCTTGCTTTATTTTCTGCATGTTCCTGACAAATACAGAATAAATCCCAGTGATAAAATATAATGCAATAAAAGTTTTTATTATTATTTTACATCATTGT
>JAOTRQ010085676.1:0-11156 GCA_028565875.1 Hoplisoma paleatum
CACACACACACACACACACACACACACACACACACACACACACACACACACACACACACACACACACACACCAAAGTTCTCAGCAGGGAGCGTCTTTTATTAAATAGCTCCAGGTTATTGCAGACTGATCTCCTGCATTGTCATTGTGCTCTCCACAGTCATGTAGTCTGATGTCTTCAAACTGAATCAAAATCAGTTGAAACTATTCAACCCTGAACATAATGGTTGCTTTATAGTCTTAATAGTTATAACATTATACTTTTTCTACATGCCTATTTAATCTACACTTAAGTTTAATAATTTTCAAAGAAAAAACAACCCCACCCCCTCACACTGTATTTCTGATGTCTTACGGTAGGTCTAAATATAGTTTTGACCTGATTCTATACCCAATCCTGCTATCCAAATAAAAATAAATGATTGTTTAGATTTTACTGAACAGATGGATACTGAAATCATCCAGGATCTAGCCCGGTTCCGGGAAACTGTCGGATCATTCGAAAATTACTGCCATTTTTCAAAGACAGATGAGCGCATTGAACTGTAAGCTTCGTCAGACAGGAAAAGGAAATGGTCTGAGCCACTCTAACAATACCTTATCAACTTCAAAGCACTACAAAGAGACAGTGGCGTCCACAAAGGGTTGGGTTGTTAGGAGACATACCATTAAACCAGGTGTAAATTCATTAAATGAACCTAAATAAGAAGTTAAACGACCTGCTCAATGAAGACCACTGTTCATCTTTTCTAAGATTACAGATAATAAAAAGAAATAAAGTTAGTGGCAGACATCTTGTATATATGCTGCAATAAGATGAAGAAGTAGATTTGCTTATACTTTAAATTTTATTGTGATTTAACTTTAAATGTAGTAAACATATATATATATATATATATATATATAATAAAGATGTAGTTAATGTCTGCTAAAAGGCAACACAAAATACAAATGAATAGCATTTTGCTTTAAAGCGACTAATATAAATGACAGATCTGAAACATTTTTTTAGCTCTGAGATGCATAAAGTCATAAATAATTTGACTTTAATTTAAGGTTAAAGTCATAATATAATGGCCATCATAACCTCAATCATTGTTTTTAAATAAGGGACGTACGACTTTGATATATGCTTAACAAAGCAAGAAATCCATAATCTCCGCACACATGTTAATACTACAAAAACACTGAAATAACTTTGCAATAAACTGTGTTTATTCAGAAGAATGTAAAGCACCAGTGTGCTCTTAGTCTCATTTATGTTATTATTGTGGATAAGCTGTGGTAGATACCACTGTCATATTACAGCAACATTCCCAGATGGAATAGTCTGAATCATGTCTGTGTGCAGTTTGTAATGTTCTCCCTGTCTAAGTGTGAAATTTCACAAGGTGCTCGGTTTTTCCTCACAAAACCCCAAACACTTGATGGCATATGGATTCCAACAATAAACAAATGCAGTGTGATGTGTTAATTGCATTGAATTCTCATCATGTGAAAGAAAGTGTACAATACACACAGTCTAAGATCGGATCCATGAACTAAAAACAGTGATTCTCTGAAGTGATAAGTCAAAGACAGGTGCCAATGTCTTTGAGAACAGCCCGAATGTGGGTGTGTCAATACCGGGTGAACATCCCAAACTGCATACAGAAGTAATCGGCTTCCTGTAGCTGCATGCATTCAGATTTAAAAACTGATGCTGGCCTACAAAGCCAAAATGGACCAGTGCCAAAGTACCTTCAGGGTCTAATCAAGTCCTGATCTTTAACACGCAACCTCTGAGCCTTGAGCCTTGCTCGACTTGATCCTCCACCCAAGACTCGAGGAAAACGAGCATCAAGACTAGGGTGGGATCAAGTGGAGGAACGATCTTCCATTGTCTATGGAATTCATATAAGAAACCTGTGTTTATTGAATCTTTTATTCACTTATTTCTTAGTTTTTCTTGTATTGTACACGAGGCATACTTGTGATACATAAATAGATTTTTATATGTTTTAAACTGTGGGTTAAACCTCCAAATCTTTGACAAATATTGTTTTTGAAAACACAATATACATACAATTATAGCACTATAATGAGGTGAGGATTTATTTAAGCTTTATATTATATTGTAAACATATATTAATGACACTGTAATAGTGGTAGTGGTTGTAATGGTATTTAGAATTTATGTTGCTTATTAGAATATGTTATATTTATTACAAGTCTGCTACTTTGTGTATCAACTGCCCGATTAAATATTCAATATATGTTTTATATTTTTAAATATTTAATTGGGCACATTTATTATCATTTAATAACATTTATCATTTAATATCATTATCGTTTAAGTGTGTGTGTCGATGAGTGTTTAGAATGCTTGCTATGGTCAAAAAAAAACTGTTCTTCTCTGTTTTTGGCAGCACAAAAAAATACAGGAGGGAACAAAAAATCTGACAGTGAGAGCTAATCCTCTCCCTCGGGGCCTAAAGGTGCAAGTAACCCAGCTGTTATCCTATTGCAAAAAACATACACACACTTGGCCAAGTCATTCATCTTTGTCAAAAAAGAGCCTTGCACATGTAATGACCAGTGGTCACCATCATAAATCCCTCCTGCACCATGCGTGCATTTGTTAATGGCAAGCTTTAGCTGTACTTACACGGATCCACACTGCTTGTAGCAGTAAGCGAACTCTAAGAGATTAATTTTTGCAATCGATATGCTGAAACAATACTGCCATAAAGACAGAGTATAACTCAGTTTCGACTGGAACAGTTGTGGGGAGGTGCACAGCTGGGTAAGCTCTGCGGTTCTGAGGATCCAATTACAGGTAAGACATACCTACTGAGCAACAGCCAAAGTGCCAGTGTTAGAGATCATATTTCATATGTATTTCTCATTTTAAAGTCAAATATGGAACTAATATATTTAGACAGACAGGAAAATAAATCCCCATTTTCTCTACTCTCTCTCTCTCTTTCTCACACACACACCCTCTTCTACCCAAAACATGGAAAAATCTTGTATCTAATGAAAAACTTAAATACTGCAAAATATTTACTACTTCAATTATTATTCTTTAACTCTTGATGACATGACCGTACTATATTAAAGGTTGGCTGAGGAGGTACAATAATGTTCTTCGCCAAGTAAAATAAATCCAAAGCCAGGAAACAAATTATGTACTGTACATATTAATCATCAGAACTCACAGCACTTGCAGAAAGCCCCCCCCCCTCCCAAAAAAGTCAGAGCTGAAAGAAGGAGAAAAAAGTGAAAAATGATAGTTGTTTTGCATTAGCTGCAAGGATGAACTTGGTATAGCGGCCTCTTTAGAGCTTTATTGTGACCTCAGCAAGGAGACGCCAGAGGCTCTGTGATCTCATGACCTCTAGTTGGATGTAAGTGTTGGCAAAGATTTTTTTTTCTGGGGCTGCAGGAAAGTACTTTTGGTCCAGACAAATACTGTTGAATTTAAAGGGGCCACATGCTAAATAATAAGGACTCAACTTAATTCTACTCAGCATTCATTTACGTGTTTTTGAAAATCAATACAACATTAGCTTGTACAGTTCTGAACTGTTAAGTTGAGTAAATAGGACAGTCATTCAAGTAGCTTAAAAAAACAATAACAAATATAATCAACGTTCATAAAACCAATTGTGAACGAAATGTGCACGTTTGATAATAACTTACACTTATTTTGGATCATCTCAGCAAGTCCCATTTTCAGTTTTTCGAAGCCTTTTGTACTTTCTATTAGGATATCACTAAGCTAAATGTATAAGCAAATGTCTTGTTGCTTTGACAGTTTGGCTAGCAAAAATTTGTTGTGACAATAATTTAGAATTTTTTTTGAATTGTATTTCTCTTAGATAGATAATTATTAAATCTATTATATATTATATATTTTTAAACATTGATCTGGAGGCCACAAACTAAAGACGGCTTGACATCAGACTTCAGTAATTACGTAGTCAGATGTCAATGTCTTGTTAAAAACTGTAATGCCTCTATCAAACATACTCATTGTTGTGTTCATCAAACCTTGTGGTGAAGCTGAAAGTAAATGTAAAAATACGTTGCGTTTAAGAAATTTTTAACATAAAAAAATATTAACAGACCCGTCCATTTTATTTTCATTAACTTGCCTCAGTAATTAAGAACAATGAGCAAACAAAATCTCTCATTCTCAGTCTATCGATAGTGCTTGTGCAAAAGTGACAAAAGTTGATGTGGCTGTTTTGTCTGGCCTCTGTGGCTCTATAAACTGAACAGTTGGATGTACTGAGTGGAGACACGTTCACCTGATCACGAGTATTTCACTTAATAGCAATTTGAGACACAATAGCCCTATTGTTGGTTTGTACCAGACCCCGGAGCCTTTATGGCTTCTGGCATCAATGGGTTTTGGCCATCAGACAGCCTGTCAGGGGTTTGTGGCTCATCTCTTCTCAGACAACTGTGGGTAGTTACTCACCACAGCTGCCTGGGAGTAATGCTTGCATTTGGAAATACTTCAACTGTGTCGTCTGGTCACAACAAACACAACAATGCACCCAAATAGCAACTGCCACACATACTTTAAAGGCAAATAACTTACATTTGTTTGTTGTTTTGTGCTACTTACTTCTAGTTCTAGTGCTCTTAATGTAGGCTCCATATTCAATCATTCACCATATTAGATAAATATAGATTAACGAAATGAATGAGGTGGCAAATACTCCTGCATTTTGTAAAGTTGCTTTGAGACAATATCTATTGGAAAAAGCGCTATATAAATAAAGTTGACTTGACTTGACTATTCAAATTTTAATGAATTAATTAATTGAATTTAGTTCTGAAATCCTGAATAAACCATGTTGGAGACACGGAGCCCTTAATCATTTATGTTTTTACTGATTTAATTGGATCATTAAAATGTGTAGTGTCAGATCTAGCAAACTGAATCTGTAGCCACGTATGTAAAATGTAAAACGTTGTTCCTACGTACAGACTCAACATTTACCATAATGGTGAGAGAAAAAGAATACTCGTTAAAATTCTTATTCTATTTCGTAGTAGTAGTATGGCATTGAATTCTGGGTTATGTTGTTTGTAGTTTTACCTGTATTACAGTATTAACTGTGGATAATAGCTAGTAAATTTTTGGGAGTGTATTTAAAAATACCACAAGTAATTTAAATATAGCATGTAGAACAGAACACAGTCGAATTGTTAATTTCCTTCTGGAATAATAATGTATCTATCTATGCATCAACAGTGCTGTGAAAAAGTATTTGTTTCATTGTTCCTTTGTCACACTTTTTTTAAGTTCGACTACAATTAAACAAAGAGTAAATAAAGTTTTAAAAGGAATTCATTCATTAAGAAAATAACATAACCCAAGGAACTATATTAAACATTTATGCCCTAATACTGCCAGACCTGTGGAATGAATAGAATTTCTTAGAATCTGAAATAAGCTAAAATATTTAAAATATCTTAAAAATCTGAAGATCAGACAAAAAACCATTGAGTAAGTTATTGACAACAACCACTCTGGAAAAGTTAACAAAGCCATTTCTATGGTTTTGGGACTCCAGCATATGCAGTGTGAACCATAAATGGAGAAACATTTAATCATGGTGAACCTTTACCATACAAATTACATTTTATAAATCAAGAGATCCAGTGATGTCCTGATGTTTACTATCAAAAGCATTTTTATTAACAGGGAGCAAAATTTCATGTCCTGCTGCCAGTTATTGCAAACACTTTACAGTAGATGTTTCTGCTTTGTGTGGCATGAACACTTAATACGTTTATAGGGCACTAACTTTTTAGGTAAGTTGTCAGTTGCTGTGGTTAAATGATGAAAATGTAAATGTATCTTTTGCTCTCACATATTTCAACTACACCTAAGATGGATGTGTCTGAATATAATCGTCTACAAATGAGTTATTTGTACATGAAAAGGTTGTAAGCAGAATATATACAGACAAAAAAATTGAATGAGAGAAAGTGAGCGTCTGGATGCAATTAGCCCCACCCCAGGTCAATGCTAGCTGCATCTAGCAAGAGCATTTGTGAAGCTTTTCTAGCTGTCAGGACCCCTGCCGGGCTCATCAGGGTGTCTTTGGAAAATGTGTATGCCAGAACTTGAAGAGGAGGGCCAGCCTTCCTCAGCCAACTAGACAACTAGGCAGCCTCAGAGTGCACAGCTGCTTATGTTAAAGTTCGTGCAGAAGAATGAGAAGCCTGCTCATAAATAACCCCTATCTTCTTAAGAGAGAGCAGACACAAGCAGATCAGTGAAATTGGTTTTTTTGGTTACTATTACGAATACAATGTATTTTATTTTTATATTTGATTATATGTGTCATAGCATTGAAAGAAGTGTTTGTAGCATGCAATTATTTTTGCATCTTTAGATAAACGCAGTTTTAAGTTATCTAAAGAATGTTACCACCTTCCGCTTAAAAAATCTCAGATGGATATGTAACAACAGAGCGTCTGGATGTTATTTGTAATGCTTGGATTGTTGTTATGAGGGTGAACCTTTAGGGCAGCAGGTTGTTTGTAGCCTGTAGGCAACAGATGTGACAACCAGATTAGGATTTACCAAATACCTATTTAATTTATTTTCCTTTAAATTTATATACAGTATATTGCCAATTGCATTTCAATTAAGTTTGTGTCATGTTTTAAGTGATTTAAAAGGGGTTCCCCTGTACATTAATTACTCAATTTACTTTATTCTATGAGTATACTATTATAGTATATTATTAGTATGCCACAATGTACACAAGTATAAAATCTGTCACTGGATGCAAAGAATAATTGCACATTATGAATAATGTAATAGAGTAATATGTATGTAAGTATGAAAGTAATAGTATGTAAATGAGAGGTAACATGTTGATCAACATTGTTCCTATATAAAGGTCATGGACAAAAAGGTAGAATGTCTTAAGTGTACTTATATTATTTAAGGACCATAGAACAAATGGCATATGTTTCCATTTAACAGTCAGATCTAGACAGGCCAAATGGAGTGTCACAAAGGAAACATTGTCAAACACTAATAAAAAAGACTTCTGATATATTATTAAAATGTTTAGCCAGATGTTTTACAAGTGTACAAAAACATTTTTGCAAAAACTACTTTCTCAAGAGGTTTGCTCAAGAGGTTCACTTGTGTATCAGAGTAAATGGGACCTTCATATTTTATCTTATCATGATTTCATAACATATCTTTGGTCTGTTGATCCTGAATGCTGTAAAGTCCGTTTATTTTACAAACAGAACTTTTTAAATTAATGAGACTTGAAAACAGTATATTGGTCTGGCATTTAAATCACATTTTCAGTACAATATCTTTTTATCAGTATCAGCTTACAGAGTAAATTTGTTATAAACTAGTGCAGCTACGCATAACTGCCCAAAAATGTCTAAGTCATTTATTTTAATAGGTGAAACCCCATAGGTTAAAGTTGTACAGACTATTATATACACTTTGCTTTTCCCATCAGTCAGTCAGTAATGATTCCAATGCTTTGTCCTCCTCTGTGGCCCAATAATATCCTCAGCTTCCTCCAAAACAAAAATCCATCTATTATAATGCAATTTATTAGCGGTTAAATTTGACAATAAAAAGTTACCTCACTTTATAAGATTTGGTCGCCAGAGGTACAAGTGTGGAAGTGGATACTTAAGAGCAATCATTAAATTATTGATCGTCAGTTTCGGAAAGGGTCAGCGAGCATGACATAAAAAAATAATGACTTCCTTTTAAGGAATTTTTTTTTCAGTTTATAAAAAGGGGGGTTTAGAGGTTTCAGATACTATATATTTCCCTCTGGTACCCATGTCACTAAATCTTTCAAGCAGAACTTTTAAGGTAAAAATATTCTTACATGTCACACTATATAACCCATATAGACTTTCCTGGTCATTCAGTGACTGATATAGCAGTGTATGCTGAGTGCCAATTTTCAGAACGGGGTAGAACACTGTAAAAGTCTGGCTTCTCTATTACTATCACAGACAGGAAGAACTCATCACACGTAGTTGTCAGTGTGTCCTCTTTAGGGGGCTTATCTGCTTTGTCCCATTTTTTCTAGTAAATGGTTTGCTCTTAGGTGTTTGCCATGCCTCATTGCTTTGGCATAGTTCTTACACTGGAAGCCTTTCCTGACACAATCCTTTCATGTACATGGGCTTGGGACTAGCAATACAATATAGTTAATAAAACAATTGAGACAATTCAGCAACTCCAAATAGCCCAGTGGCATGTTTTTATTAGTTAAAGATAAATAAGGCACACATTCAGAACCTTCTAGATAAGACTAAGTGCTACCCACTTAATCACCATAGTAAAAAAAAAAACCATACTGATGTTACCGCCTGTATCAAATAATTCAAAGATGCTATTAGAAAAGAGTTTAGATATTTTTTTTCAATATCAGAGTATATATGAGTATATAAGAGTGCTCTGGGGGCAATGCAGCTGAAAGCTTTGTGAAAGGAAATCCGAAAAACCTTTTGCTCATTGCATATACAGTATGATAATTAAAGTAAATATCAATTAATGTTGCATTTTGTGTAAGCAGTTTGGGGAAATGCTTTTTTAGACTGTATCTTTTCACAATTAAGACTGGGTTTGATAAAATTGCTGTGGAAGATCTCCAACTGCCTACACAAAGTTCATAGTACCCCATTCAACCTTAGAAAATAATTGGAATGTCGATTGTGAGCTAACTCTTTGCATCTACATATAGGATCAATGCATAAAACAAAGTCATGGGGGGGAGGAAGACCTTCATAACTGAATAGGAAATAACATATTATCCCATTTTATCCCATACATAGAAGTTGTTTTATATGTTTTATCAACAAATGCTTTCAACAAACAAACTTTTAATTTATAAAAACTTTAATACTTATAATAACTATAAGTACTTGGTATTGTTATATTACAGCTGGTTAAAATTTGTGATTCACATTTTGCATATGTGGGTTTGTTTGTGTGTGTGTGTTGTAATTGACTGTCAAGAGTGTGCCTTGAGCTATTAAATATTGTAGGATTCTGCTCCAGCAGCCCACGCAACGTTACTTGGATTTGCGGTTTAAGAAGTGTGTGCATTTAGCTGGTTATTGCTCAGACAGTGTGGTAATCCTGCTGGGATAAAAACCATGCACATTATTGAAATAGATGCATTTTAGATAGTATTATAGTAGTTAAAAAATAGTAGTTATAAACCAATTATAAACCATAGTAGTTATTAATCAACTGAATAAAACAAACAGAAAAAAACTAATGACAAATCTTGAATACTGATGTGGGCTGATTGTTGATTTGTTTGGTCCAGTGATTGATGAGTTGACTCTAATTGCAGCATCACCATAACTGCAGTCTAATGCAGGTGTATTTGTACCTTATCCAAAAAGCAGTTTACATTTCATTGAATAACCTTCAACATGATTGGGTGGATCACAGTGCTACAAGCTGAATAGGTGGTCATATGGAAATGCAGGAGGTCAGATGTAAATGTCTTCATGGTAGTGACATTACAACATGAAGAATTCAAACTGGACTGACCTTGCAACGTAGTTTCCATACAACCTATGTGGGCGTTTTACAACAGCCTTTTCACCATGCTCAAATGTGATGTACTAAGAAGATATTTGGCTAATAGTATCAGCTCAAAAAGTTACGTTTATTTAGTTAAAAGTCAAATTGGTAATGGAAAAATGTAGCATCATTACTTTTACTGGAATTATTTGATAAAATAAAATAAAATTGATACTGACATCTACTAAATGTTTATTAGTGCATTTTGTACAGCATACCTACGACATAAGATTAACCTAAATGTCTGTAATCTTTCATCCTTCAGACAGCACCCCCTCAAAAACCGCCAATCATCAACAATTGATGTAACTTAGTGGACAAGGGATTATTTTGTCAATCTTTTAACCTTTTGTCGGGCACTACATTACAGTTTTAATTAAGTTTTTAAGTGTTTGCGATATACAAAGGACTAAGAGCAGAAATGACCATCTACAATGTTATCAGCAACAAGCCAGAGTCTGTCATGGTATGGGGCTGTATGAGTGCATTTTACACTTCTGTGGTGGTGGCATTGATGCATAAAAGTACACTGAGATCTTGGAACAACACATGCTGCCTGCAGTAGGTCATCTCTTCCAGGAATGTTTGTACTTTTCATCAAGACGTTTCATGCAAAACTACCTGGTTCAGACATTGGACATTGGAGAAGCATGACTCACATCATAGTATGAATACTAGTTATATATCTATCTATCTATCTATCTATAAGAAAAAAAGTAAAGGTTTTTTATTATCATTTGCATTTTCCGTAATGTCCTAACCTTTTATGATTTGGGTTCTAGAACATTCTCTGTTTTGGCAGCTTCTTAAACCAGCTTGGTACAAAACATTGGTGCTGTAAGTAATCTAATGTTATTTTATCCCTGCATGTCAACTAATTCATTTTATATATATTGTCTTGAGTTGACATTGTTAAAACCCATGTGAATAAGTATCAGAAACTTAATGCTGGCCCAGTTAGGTGACTTAAATGACTCTACAGGAGAAACTTTTCTTTTCTTCAATGCTAAGTGGTATTAAATGAAACCCATCACGGTAATTATCACATACTTTGGATCGTTTAGTACAGGCTGTTTCCTGAAGTGGGACTAATAACCATGGTGCCTCATTGAGGTCATATTTGGAGCAGCGAACATGAATCTTTCACTCAGTTACTGTAAGGAGCAGCTTTAGCTCAGAGCAATGCTTTGCCTGGTTGGTTCCTTAGATGAGCAGCACATGGCTTTGACACATGGCACTATAATGCAATCAAATTTAAAAAGAAATGTTTAGGTAATTTGCTCTCAAAGCTATGATGGAATAGGGACTGGATTCTGTTATTTTGATTTAATGTCCTTTCTGGAACAAAAAATAGTAAAATTTTCCATCAAGGTTTACTTTTCATTGGTCATTTTTCTTAAAGTCAATCAAAAGACTCAAGTGTGCTGCTGTTTCTAGTAACTTGTCATTCATTCGAGTAGGTTCTTAAAGCTAAAGGCCGCACTGTGTAGGCGGGTTCTCCATCTATGAGCCGGACTGGTGGTGGGTTACCCGGGGGTGGGGCGAGGGCTGAGC
>JAOTRQ010085687.1:0-11156 GCA_028565875.1 Hoplisoma paleatum
TGTGTTGATCTAATCCCAATAGTATATGTTTACAATTTAAGCTGAATTGTAAAAATGACCTAAAAAAGTTCAGATGTCTGTCTGTCTGTCTATGTGTAATGTATTTATATATGGATAAGAAATTAGAAGAAAAAACATGGAGTGTGAAACTTCCAAATGTGGTAAATTATTACTTTACAACAGAACCCATTGTCGAGCAGAACATTTAAACGACTTTAAACGACTAGCATTTTTGTTTGAAACGCGCATGCGTGATTAAATGCTTATGGAGATCAGTTCGAAAGCTGCCACTAGATGGAAGCACTTTTACAGTTTTGAGCAGAATCAGCTCTATATTTAAATCACATTTTAGCATTACAATAAATTGTTAACATGTGTTTAACAGTAACAACACAAAAAATGCATTGAAAACTGAATTTTAATATATAATAAAGATAAATGTCACCCAAGTTATTTAGCTGTGCATTTTTCTGTCTAGGAAAATATTCTTAATAGAATTAGAGGTCTGAAAACTGGTGTTAACCCATTGAAGGCAACCGGGGGAAGATTGGGAGATTAGCTTGTCCATCATAGAAATTAGAGAAACACCTGTAAATAGGGTGTTCTTTTTGTACAAAACTTTATCATTATAGACTAAAATATTCATTAAACAATGAAACAAGCGTCACATTTTCAATATTTATTGCAAAATGACTTCCCCTTAAATTCCTTACAATAATCATTCCTTATAAAGCTTCATATTTAAACATACCATACCTTCAAAAATAGAAAATGATTTGTATAGAATTAACAGAAGCACTTAATACAAACCCAGATAAATATCAGATCATATATCAGTCTAAAAACACTACATTTTATATAAACACATCAGGGACCACCAACAAAGTTTTACCTATGTATTGTTTACCACCAAAAAAACAATAGCATAAATATTAAAAAGAGTTCACCAGCATATAATGGATCACTTTCATTAAATGACAAGAACATTTAAACATTTTACTTTATTAGACTCGTACAGAACTGTCACGGTAACTGATAATCACTTCACAATGCTTTTAAATCTCTATGTGTTTTAATTTGTTAGTATATTGGTACACTCATGGTAAAAATGAAAGTACATGATAACACAATAAAGTGAAGTTTGTGCTTATTGTAATCAAAACAATAAACCATGACAGTCCTACAATAAATACACTTCAAGTCCATTAACACTCCCAAACGCCCATCCAAACAATTCTTGGTTTTTACATCATTTTCTATCTATTCAACATATCACATTCTTAAAGATATTTTGAACATCAAATACAATGCCAAAATAATCTGAAGAAAATAATGTCCATTTAATTGGCATGGCACCTTTCACATGAAACATTGTTTAAAAAAAATCCAGAATAGAAAATCCCATATGAGCAGCCCAGGGAAACAGTGACAAAACATCCTAAGAAAACATTACAAAAACAATAAATACACCTTTTAAATATAGTGGTTTAAATATATTGGTATATTTGCACATATTTCTCTATATGTATGCACTACCAAACCCATTTCTTTCATTTTAGTCACATTTCTCAAATCTTGCATGATCTACAGTGTGCTAGTATATTTTGCACCCAGTTATTTGTTCTAACTTGTTCGCCCCTCTTAGGCAGAGCAAAGGAAGATCAAGAAAAGTGCAGATCATTGATCAGGCAAACACGATTGACACATTATCGCCAATAGGTTTTATTTATTTGACTTGTGCTATGCAACTTTAAACTATTAAACCCAGACCCGTTTGGTCTTCTGTTGAGCTGCAAGCTCTAATAAGTGACTGGTTGAAAGAGAAAGTGGACATGGATATTTATCATTTTTTTCCACCACTGTGCGCACACATGCCCAGCGCAGTGGGCAGCCCTTAACACGGTTCCTGGGGAGCAGTTAGGGGTTTGCTGTCTTGCTCATCCGTGACCTGTTGACTCTTGGAATTGAACCAGCAACTTTCTGATCACAAGCCAAGTCACCAACATGCCACAACTGCTTCAAAGTTTTTAATTATAAAATATTCATGAATTAAGATAATTTGTTCATGTTTTTTTCTTTTAAGAAAAAATATATTATGATTTTTTTATAGCTGCTCCATTGGTACCCTTGTGCAATTGGTAATATAGAATAGGATTGTTAATCACAGTGAGCCTGGGGTGACTAATGAAAGCTTTACCAACTCTTGAGTAAGACATTAGTAAAAATTGCTTGGACTGTAAATATCTGTAATGTGCCAAAGAAAAGAATCCAATTGCTTGGACATGAATAATATGGTTTCTCTCATCATACTTATGATTTGCGTGAGCTTTACACAAACTGAAGATGGCAATCAGTTGCATTTTTGTTTTCCGCATTTAGCGGATGCTTTTATCCAAAGCTACTTACATTACAGTTACAGTATACCATCTGAGCAATTAAATGTTAAGGTTCTTTCTCAAGAGCCCAAACAACAGCAACCTAGTGGTTGGGCTTGAACCGATGACATTCTGAAGACCTTCTGACTGCTACTGCTTTACTATGGTAGTATGAGGATTCAAGTACCTTACATTATTATACATGAATAGACCACCAAGAAAGCAAAAGTAACCTTCAATTTTGTATTACACACTAATTCTACTATCGGTCAGTAACAAAAGCATAGACTGTGACAATCTAAAAACGGGAATGTCTAGAATGGAAGAAGAACATGAACAAAATAAAGACAATTCACTAAGAACTTTTCAAAGTACCCAATTATGAACAAACAAGCATGAAATCTCTATATATGCAAACAGATCTCACACAAGTTTAAACAGGGTATAAATGGTGAACCAAACATCGGCACACTTATACAACTACAAACCAGACAGTTCTTTAGATAAACAGTCAAATAATTGAACATATCACCCAAGGAAATATTTCTTGTGATTTTGAAGTTTGTAACAGTCTAAAATCTACCCTTCAGTGTCATATTTACAAGAGTTCCTTCTTCCTGTAAGCCACTACTGGGTGCCTCTGCTGAACCTGTGGCTTGTTTTGTTTCTGTTTGTCCCACTGACAGAGCAGGATCATTTTGAAGGTAGTGCGGAAGTTTTTGTTGCACAGTGCATAGCACATGGGGTTCACCGTACTATTGACGTAGCACAGCCAATATCCTAAAGCCCAAAGTGTCGCGGGAATGCAGTCATCGCAAAAGGTATTGACTAAGACCATGATGTTATATGGAGTCCAGGTAATGATGAAGGCCAGAAGGATTGCACTTAAGGTTTGTGCTGCTTTCTTCTCTCTGACGAGTGATACCTTCTTGCCCTTGTTGGTCACGCTCTTAGGTTTCGAGACAAGCTGCTTCTTTGTGGTTTCATCTTGTCCCGTCTGAGATTTTGAGGCAGAAAAGCTACCAGACGGTCTCGAGTTTTCCATGGACAGGGTTTGAGTTGGGATTTTAGAAAAGCATTTCTGAGAAGATCCTCCTGCAGAGGTGCTTCCTGGCTTTATGTCAGAGTTGCCATCTGTATTTGATAGAGGAACGTCAACCCCAACTGAATATACAGCTTGGTTTTCTGCTATCTCTTCATCCTCTTCATCAGACTGGTCAATTGAAACCCCTCCATCGTTGTTGTTCCAGCTATCACTACTGCTGTGTTCTAGGTCAGCACTGGTACTACCCTTTTTATCATGACGGCCCAATGACCAAAACCGAAAAAGCCTTGCTCCCTTTTGCAATCTTGATTCTTTCTTGCTCGGCTGGTTCAGGGAGGTGCTGGTGCAGCTGTGAGAACTTTCTCCTGAATGCATCATGGCAGCAGATTCCTCCTCGTTGCCTGGCTTGATCTGGTTTCCAGACCCCTTTAATCCCGCCAGGTCTTTAGACCTGTTCTCTGTCTCCTTGTAGATGCGCCAATAAAGTACAGTCATGATGGTGACTGGAAGGTAAAACGCTGCAATGGCGGTACAGAACGTTATAATAGGCTCTGACAAAAACTGGATGTAGCACTCACCAGCAGGGACTGTTCGCTGGCCAACAAAGTATTGCCAGAATAGAATGGCAGGTGCCCAGAGAACAAAGGAAATGGACCAGGCCAGACCAATCATTGTCAGCGCTCTCTTGGTGGTCCGCTTGGCTCTGTAAGTGAGCGGCCTGGTGACAGAAAAGTATCTATCGAAGCTTATTACCAGCAAGTTCATGACAGAGGCATTGCTTGCAACATAGTCAATCGCCAGCCATAGGTCACAAGCCCAGTTTCCAAGAGCCCACTGTCCCATAATGAGATATGTGGTGTACAGATTCATGGACAGGACGCCAATAATAAGGTCTGCAAAAGCAAGACTGAGCAGATAATAGTTGTTCACCGTCTTTAGCTGCTTGTTAACCTTAAACGATACCAGGACCAAAATATTTCCAATAGTGGTGACCACAGATAAAGTCCCTGTCAGCAGCACGATAATGACAACCTGCCAAACGGAATGTCCTCCGAGCGGGTCGTACCCGATAGTAGGTGTCAAAGAGGCATTCTGGTTGCTGCTCAAGTTGGCACTTTGTGCAAGGATGGAGCCGTTATCTTGTTCTCCGTCAGTTTCCGACCAGAATTCTTGGGCAATTAAGGCGATGCCAGGGTTATCTCTCATTCCGGGAGAGCTGTTGGCAAGGAATGATCCAGGCATGGAGTTCACTGTCCAGTTCATGGTGATGTCTGTGCATATTCTGGGGGCAAAGCTGACAGAGAGAATCGATAAGTACTTAAGCATTTAGAAAGAGAATCAATAAACAGTTCATCAAGAAAAACATCAGTACAAATTCACAAACAGCTATAAAGGTGAATAATTGAATTCGTTGTTTCTAGACTACAACAGTAGGAAGAATAATATACATCTACAAAAAAACATGTACAGGAAAATGATGTACACATATTTGATCTTGTTTAATTTTTTACATCACATTTTACACTTTTCTTACCTTTACAATGACATACTAGATAATCAATACTCTAACACAACTCAATACAGTTCACAAACTTAAATCAACTCTTAGTTTAACAAATTAGTCTTTCCAATTCACCTCGCTGTAAGAGACAACCAGAACACCTGGAGTAAAACCATGCACCAAACCCTGTAAAAATACATTCAGACATGCCACAAATGCACAAAGGAGTCTAAACAAATCAATCTTATTTACGCTGGGTGCAGAACATATTCAATTTACCAAACGCTTACTCACAGATGACCAAAAACAGTGTACAGGAGGGTCTTATTTATCTTACACTAACGCTGTACCTGTGCTTTGCTATGGTGGATAAGTTGATAGAAACGTCCTGATCAATTAAATAAACATAAAATAAATGGAAAGATGTGATCCTGTGAGGGCCCGGAGACACTATGTAGACAGTCCAACCATACTGGAAGAACTGTTGAAAGAGTGAGTGTGCGGCTGGTTATAATACACTTGTGCTTAGCCAATAGGGAAAGCCTAGCTTCAGCATTGTAGAAACAGGGAATGTGGGAGAATTAGTGATGAGTGAGTGCCTTGGTGTTTATATATAATGATCGTTTTTCAAACATTGTGTTCATCTTCCATCAACTGTGCAGATCTTTAGCCATTGCCCTTGTCCTTGGATTGGATCATATGTGCCAACTTTTGCTCTGCAGGGGTATCATTGAGCTTTGACTACCCATGACCTTGTTGTTAGTTCACTACTGTTCCTTGGAGCTGTTTTGATACATACAGACTCCAGCAGACAGGGAACATCCCACACTCGACCTGCTTCCGACATCAACTTCAAGACTAATATGTTCTCTTACTGGCCAATATATCCCACCCACTTATAGAATCAGTGATATATAAATTGCGTTCATCAGTGTTCATAATATTATGGCGGATCCGAGTATATACGCAACGCAGATGTGTTGTGTAAAATATCATTTACAAGTACATATAAACGATTCATTCCGAAGTTGTAATATAATTTGCATTAAGTAGAATGTCTGGAGTAGTTTAATAATTCCATGGAGACATTTACAAAGCTTTCAGATCTACCATGTCCCTGAGCTTCTGCTGGACTCAGTGCAGACCGGAAATGTGCTCGCTTATGAGATCTGGCATGTATACCAACCATCTGCAGGGAGAAAGAAAGGTTAAGTCGAGACGCCGGAAACGAGGGAACACAAAGTACCATGTAAGGTGAGGGAGGTGGAGTGGAAAAGAAGAAGAGTAAAAGAACTGGAGAGATATTAAATGAAAACAAAAAGGCAAGACTAAAGAAATAAAGTAAAAAAATTGCAGGATGAGAAGAAGTTAATGACAATAAAAATGAATCCAGATTGAATCATTAAATTGTCTCAGTTGAACCAGATTTGTATCACCGCATGTGTTAAAAATAAAAAAATATTATTCGCTTTTTGATGGATTAATTATTAGCTTTTTGATCAATTAACTTGGTGAAAAAATGATTATTAATTTCATTCATTCCGTTTGTCTTATCATAATTACATTAATGCATGAAATCAAATTAAATACCTGATATTATTGATCTTGTGACTAGAAAGGACAGGATCAGAAATGAGTTGATTAGAGGATCAGCACATGTAGGTTGTTTTGGAGATAAAGTACGAGAAGTGAGATTGAGATGGTTCGGTCTTGTGTAGTGGAGAGATGAGGGGTATATTGGGAGAAGGGTTATGAGGATGGAGCCACCAGGTAAGAGGAGAAGAGATAGACCCAGGAGGAGATTTTTGGATGCAGTAGTAGAGGATTTAAGAGTGGTTGGTGTGTCAATGGGGGACACTCATGACAGGGCTAGATGGAGGAGTTTGATCCGCTGTGGCGATCCCTAATGGAAAAAGCCAAAAGAAGATCAAATTCCATCTGTATATAAATGCATTATACATTTTCTCTTAATTAAGCTATACTTACTAATACTTATGATTATGATTACTTTAACAAATTAAATCAGAGTGTTTTGTTTTTCCTCAGCCTTACTCCCATTTTGATTGTAGAGTCGACTACACTCCACTGGATTGTACATCGTAGTGGTTAGGGTGGCAGCCAGCCAACTGCCAACACTGAGATTTGAACCCTGAGTTCAGGCACTAATATGCAGTGCACAGCTCCACCTGGGTAACCGAATAAAATCAGAGATTAAACCATTCAAACCCTTCATTCTGCTGAAACTAATTGCATTTATTTTGTAGATTGTATCAGATTAAATAATGTAGTCTAAATGCTAATAACGTATAATTTCATATGATCAATATTGAGACATAGATACAGATATTTATTGCATGTAATCTGACCCCGTCCTGGAGCAAGGCCTTCAGCTGCCTGTGCTATATTCAGTTTGGAGTGTCTGTGTGGATAGAAGTATCATCTAATGGGAGTAAATGCACACACGTACGCACACACGCACGCACGCACGCACGTACACTTCAGTGTCTCCAATGAACCTAAATGTATGCAAGACTGTAAGAGGAAACCGGAGTACCTGCAGGAAACCCATGCAATCAGCGGGAAAACATGCAAACTTCACATAAAAAGACTGGCATTGTCTTACCCGGGAATCAAACCTTGGACTTGGACTTGAATAGTGAAAGAATATGTGATATGGAATTTCCAACAAGCTCATTTGCAGGTGTCTACCTTTTGTCATGCAGTCTATAAACAGTCAATATGGACGAAAATATTAGAGAATGAATGCAGAGCTTCCTGTGTTCTGTATGTTAGGGTCAATCTTGTGCAATATGATATACGACAGGCTTCAAAGTGCATTTCTAAAACTGGCACACAGTCAAGTACTCCCCCTGATTAAAACATGAAAAATAATAGTTTCAACACGGTGACGGAGAGATGGAGGTCGAAGGACCCTCATTTTTCCATTATACTGCATGTGCATGATTTAATCCAGGCTTTCCTGAACAGCGTGGAGAGCAGAGTGAACAATAAAGATGCGGACCATCGATCATAATCACCGCATGGCTGTCATTTTAAGGCTTGACAGAGCATTTGTAACTTGTGTCTTAGCCTAAATATAGACCTATACAGGTTAAAAAAACACACAAAGGCAAAACAAGCCAGTCACGCTGCTGAGATTTAAACTCACCTGGCAGCAATTCCTCACAGTTTTATTTTCCATCTTTTATCAAAGCCGGTTACACATTTCAGACTCAATAGTACGAACCTACCAAATTAGAAGAGTTCACACTATCCAGTCAGATCACAGATCAGTCTGCTGATTTGGCACTACTTAGTTTCATAGCTTTTTTTTCTGAGTACAATTTGGCGATTGCTTTTCTGGCATGCCTGCTTTATCTCCCTGCCAAGCTCAGAAGAGCAGTGGCTGCGTGAACGCATCGTTTTGAGTAAACATAAGGGTTTGACAATTCTCAAAATATGACAATTCTTCATTTGTGTTTAGAATAAAAAAAATCAGATATTTATAAAATGGTGTTCAGTCCCCCTTCATTCTGTCCTTCCATATCTTGGCTTGGTTTCGGAAACCATTATATGGTGCTTCTGGAACAGATAGGGTTAAATACAACCAAATGGTATTTGAACATTCAGCATTTTAATATGTATTGACAGAGATAGAAACATTGTTTAAATGCTATTCGCCAAATGTGGGTAAAAATGTTTTGGTGGATAACAGCATTAAGCTTATTCGCTTAATAAAATGAGCCCTCATTCCTCATTCTAGTTACATCCTTCACAAAAACACTGATCTCATTGAACGAATCTTCCCAGTGAATGAGAACGATTTGTTCTTGCTAAAATTCTCTTTTGTTCTTTTCGTTCGCCTGTCGTTTTGCGTCTTCCAATTGACAGGCACCTAAATAATAAATGAGCAAAGTGATTCTTGATCATAAATTCCGACTAAACAGAATCTGCCTCTCAGTTGTGAGTGACTATTGTCGGAAGCTATAACTAGTTTACCGTCAATGCATTAGATGATGCCATAATCATATCTCGTTTGGTCGTCTCTCAGTAACTTGATGTTTCTCATTCACCGGGTTGAGTTTAAAGTATATAGGCGCCTGGCCAATGGCAACGAGAGCCAGTATGGTACGGACTGTGCTGTAAACAAACATATGACAGAATAAAAGAGTCAAATATATATTTCTGTATTTTTTTTTATTTGTGGCCCCTGCCATGTTTAATCATTTAAGATTTACGTTGAATTTAACCCAATCATTGCAGCGAAATACACAATTACACACACTAGTAAACACACACTTGGGAGCAGCAGTGAGCACACATGCCATGGCTAGGGTTGCCCAACACACTGTTAAAGGTTCGATGCCTTGCTCAAGGCCACTTCAACCTTCCATTAAAGAAAGCGCACCTAGTGTTACTGTAATTGTTAGAGTTTAACATTTACTTAAATATGACCTGTATGAACAATGTAATCTACTATATTTTAATCAAAAAAATGTGTAAAATGTCTAGGTAGCTTTGGAATAGGGTTGCCAGATTAGTTTAGTTTTAGCCAACACTCCTTGAAATCAACCAAAATGCATGAATTTCTGTGATTCACGTCTTGGTCTAGGATATTCCCGCCTTGCTCAGTGTACAAGACATCTTAATAATAATTATGTGTTTAGGCCAATAAATAGTACAAAATGTCTGTGGCCTTCCTTTTAAAATTCATTTCAAACATTCACTGATGGATTTCACTGCATGAGTTATGACTAAATGTAGGATTAAATACCATTTACAATTAAATCCATTCGAAAACACAGGCAATGTCTAGTTCAAGCTCCAATCTGAGCTGAAATAAATAGTTCAGCGCCATGTTCAGCGTCGTCTGATCAATCAACATTGATCAGCAATTTAGAGAATGTGTGATGCAGTAGGAGGAAGAAGAAAAGAAGAAAAAGATCTATTGAACCAACAAGACCGTTATCGTGGTCTCACAATATGAGAATGAAGGACTGAGTGCACCCTGTACCTGGAAGTCCTTGGTCATAGACACATAAAATCGTACAATGGAAGATTCCACTCCAGGCCAAGGAGGAGGACATTCATTTATTAGCATACACCATCTAATAAAATGGATTCATACCCAAAACATTCCCCAGGCCATAAGGGTCAGGAGTGACACAGTGAAACTGGACAGCACATACAGATAATATAATCATGATCCTTCATGTTTTATGAGCGTGATGCTCTAAATAGAAGACATTAAGTCAAAGTGTCGGTGTATACACTGAATAATTAAGTTGCAATCGTCCGGCTGCCTGGAAATACAGATGTTAAAAGAACAGTGATTAATCTTTCACATCCCCATATGCATTATGTATAAATGTAGTTTAACAGCGAGCTAGGACGAATAAGTTCTGTTCGGCGATGTTACACATTTTTATTGTGATCAGAATCAACACTTTTAGATCACAACATGCCAAACTGATAGTGAATGAAAGCAAGAGTAATTTTTAATGATCAACCCTAATAATAATATTTGGTGCAGCCGTGTCCTGGTGTTTTGAGAACTGGGCTTGTGATCAGAAGGTTGCCGGTTCGATTCAGAGAGTCGATAAGTCATGACTGAAGAGCCCTTGATCATGTAGGAACCCTTAATCACTCCCTGGGCACTTTGGCTAGGGCTGGCTTCTGCCCTGGGCATGTGTGTTGGGTTTAATGTGGAGGAACTGTAGAGTGGTAACTGACTCAAACTGAATAACACTGATTGTCTCGTCATCGCGGCACCTGTTAGTGGGTGAGACATATTATGCAGCAAAGTGAACATTTTATCTTCAAAGTTGATTAGGCTTGTGTAACAATTTCCAAAACATCCACTTAATTCTAAAGTCTATCAAACAAGGTACTTAGGTTGAAGGCACATGATCGAAACACTCTAATCTTTAATTCCCAAGATTTGAAAGCGACTGAGCCAGTGTCAGACCTCCTTGACACACACCCTCCATCAGCTGTGGGATGCACACCAGTCAGCATGGCTCCAGATACCTTCCTAAACACACTGTTGGATAAAAACCACACTAACACATATAATATAATAATATTATTCACCACTGTCCTTTTTACATGAATATAAAGGTCTGTACAGTGAAACACACACTAGGGAAAGCAGTGTGCACTAGGGCTGTCCACAACCAAGGATTTTGTTGGTCGACCAGAGGTCATCATTTACTTCAACTAATCGACTAATAGT